>CAJQZM010021102.1:0-17398 GCA_907164665.1 Colias nastes | reverse complement strand
TGACCACGAGAAGGCTCTCAGTCGTATCGTTGAGCTGGAATGCAGTTTAATGGAGGTTCAAGAGGATAACTCCAAGCGGCTATGCACTTCATCGAACAGTCTTTTTGGTGAACTGCTTGAATGTGGACAGTTAAGTGGCTTTGAAAACAATACAAAAATCAAGCTAAATTCACATAACAAATTAAAAAAATATCTCAAATTAAGTAGGTTCATTAAACGCACTAAATCAGTTATGAGAAATAGATTTTCATTAAAAAATGTAGCACAATTGCAAATTAAAAATAATAGCCTTTTGAAAGAGTTAGATAGATATCATAGGGACTTAGAACATTATAAAATGATGTATGAGGTAGAAACTACAGAACTTAAGGAGAAAATAGACTCATTAAATGATACATTATATGACCTCAACCAAAAATATTCTGCTGCCCAGTTACAAATTAATGAACACATAAAAGAGGCAGATTATATATTAAAGTTAAGCAATGAAAATATGGAACGCTTCGAGTCTCTCACCAATAACTATGTATGTAAGTGTTCCATAAGTGACAATGAGCAACCGTCGCCCCATAAGACCATTGACTGCACTAACATACATAGTATACAACCAACGGCAACACTTTCATCTAGTAAAACAAAACATCTTTCCATGCAGGAAATTATTGTGTTGTCAGATAATATAGGTCAGGGTTTTGGCGCTTTGCTTAACAACTTAGGGCATAAAGTTACTAATTTTTGCACTCCTAATAGTTCATTTACATATATCATGAATTCATTAGATAATTTTAGTTTTAATGAAAATAGTATTGTTATTATATTATACGGAGATAGTTTTAATTTAAAAAAACATGACATTGATATAGGATTTCAAAAAATGTTAAAAATTAGTGGTGAGACAAAATGTAAATTTATGTTGTGTACATTACCGTATTTGCCTGGTTTGACACAAAATCAATATAGGTTTATCTATAATATTAACTTGAAATTGTATAATTTAACAAATCATCATAGTGATGCATTTATATATTTTGACTTAAATTCCTGTATAAAATCTTTTTGTATGACAAGGAATACAGTGTATCTGCCATTTAGATATAAGAAAGAACTTGCTATGTTAATAGCATATAAAATTATTAACCAGTCTGGTACATGTTCTGTATCAGACCATCGATCTACTATAATTTTATGTAGTAGTAATTATATACACCAACCTAGGTTAAGTGTTGACAGAAAATTTAGCCCTAAGCTAGATTTAAACTAGTATATAAGACAACAGCTAAGCAGCCTTTTTCCATTGTACATCAAAATATTCAAGGCTTGGCTAGCAAATTATTAGAAATAGAATTATTCTTAAATCATTATAGTATTAAAGTTTTTTGTGTAACAGAACATTGGCTTAAACAATGTCAGTTGTTAATAAATGTTGATAATTATGAGTTAAAAAGTATATACTTTAGGAAACATGCTATTCATGGAGGTTCTCTTATTTTTGTACACAATAGTGTAAAATGCAAAGAACGAACTGACATTGTTAGTCTATCTGTAGAACGCACCATTGAACTGTCCTGTGTTGAACTTGAGCGTTACATTATTGTTTGCGTTTATAGGCCTCCTTCCAGTGACTATAATATGTTTGAGACAGTCATGGAAGAAATATTAAAGCGTTTGAGCAGAAGTGAAAAGAAGGTTATAGTATGTGGAGACTTTAATATTGATTTACTTTCACACACACAAACGGCAACACGAATAGTTAATTTATTTCAATCATTTAATTTACATAAACTTTTTGATGAACCCACACGAATTACACCTAGTTCTGCAACTTGTATTGATAATGTTTACTGTGATTGTAACTTTTTAGAAAAAAATATTCTCAATACACTGACTTCGGATCACTGTGGCCAGAAAGTAGTTTTTGAATGGGATTGCATACCTACATTTAAAAGAATTAATGTTAGGCCTATAACTAAAAAAGGCATTCATAAATTTAGAGATAATATTAATAATAAATTGCCTGGCCTGAATGATCAATCCTTTCATAATAATCCTTGTGAAATGTTTACAAATCTTTTTAATTTAATTCATAATGAGTTTGAAAAAATCTTTAAAGTTAAATCTTTAAGTATTACCAAGGATTTACCATTTAGCCAATGGGCAACACCTAGTATACACAGATGCAGGAACGTTTTATATGAGTTATATGGCATGAAGCAATATAACAAAGACATGTCATTTCTTAGTTATGTTAGAAATTATTCAAAAACTTTTAAAAAAGTTTGTTTCACTGCCAAGTGCTTGTATGTCAGAGATAAAATACGCAACTCTGATAACAAAGTTAAAACGGTTTGGGCAATTATTAATGGTGAAATGGGCAAAAGCCAATCAAATAGTACCATAAAACTTGTTAATGCTGGTAGGGTCATTGACAAAAGTGCTGATGTTGCGCTTGCTTTTGAAGATTTTTTTAGTAGTGTCCCTGCTAGTATTACCGAAAAATTAAATTCGTCATCAGCGCTTGCGGAGTCCTACTTGAGGGACCATGTTGCTGAGTGTAATGTATTATTTGAATTGCGACATGTGACTGCAGAGGAAATTGTTAAAACTTTTAAAACATTAAACTTAAAAAAAACATGTGATCTCTGGGGAATGTCTGTAAATTTAGTAAATAATATTATAGAAAACATTGCCAACCACTTAGCGTTTATATTTAATCAATGTTGTGACTGTGGTATATTCCCTGATTTATTAAAGTT
Organism: Colias nastes; assembly: GCA_907164665.1. Taxonomy (NCBI): domain Eukaryota; kingdom Metazoa; phylum Arthropoda; class Insecta; order Lepidoptera; family Pieridae; genus Colias; species Colias nastes. The sequence goes on along the minus strand of CAJQZM010021102.1, from coordinate 14,645 downwards.
AAGTAAAGTAATTCCTTTATTTAAAAGTGGTGACCAAGAAGACTGTAATAACTATAGGCCAATTTCCATTTTACCAACTTTGAGCAAAGTCTTCGAGAAATTAATTTTAAACCAATTATGTAGTCATTTTGTATCAAATGGTTTACTGCACGCCAAACAATTTGGCTTCACAAAGGGGCGCTCTACTACTGATGCTGGAATAGCTCTTTTGTCACATATATATAAAGCATGGGAAAATTCAAAGAATGCTTTAGGGATATTCTGTGACCTTTCTAAGGCTTTTGACTGTGTAGAACATACCACTCTATTACGGAAACTAAATTTTTATGGTATTAAAGGTTTATCTCAGGACCTCATAGCTTCATATCTTCAGAACAGGGTACAAACCGTTGTTGTTAATGGAGAGAAATCTCGCGGTGCGCCGATTAACATAGGTGTTCCGCAGGGATCTATCTTAGGACCGTTTTTGTTCTTAGTATATATTAATGACCTACCTTATTATTTGCAGGATATGTGTGAAATAGTACTGTTTGCAGATGATACCTCATTAATATTTAATGTGGATAGACATGACTCAAACGTTGACGAAGTAAACTCTGCTCTTTTACGCATATCCAATTGGTTCCCTGCTAATAATTTATTATTAAATGCAAAAAAAAACAAATTGTGTAGAATTTATCCTTCCAAATGTAAAAAAGGTGAAAAGGGATATTATTTTAAACGGGGAGGTATTATACCCTGTGGATTCTACTGTTTTTCTTGGATTGACACTAGATGAGAAGTTACAATGGGGGGCCCATGTTGCCGCCACCGCTGCTAAGCTTAGTTCAGCTGCATATGCAGTTCGAAGAATAAGGCATCTCACCGATGTAGACACGGCTAGATTGGTTTATTTTAGCTACTTTCATAGCATTATGTCCTATGGAATTCTGCTATGGGGCAGGGCTGCAGATATAGAAACTATATTTATATTACAGAAAAGAGCCATACGCTCTATATATAATTTACGTGCTAGGGACTCACTAAGAGATCTCTTTAAGAATACTGGTATCCTCACTGTACCATCACAGTATATATTTAATAATATTTTATATGTACACAAAAACGCAGACTTACACACAAGAGTAGGAGATAGACACTGTTATGGCACAAGGAACAGAAATAAAATTGAAATGCCATTTTACCGGTTAGCTAAAGTTAAAAATTCATTTATGGGTCAAGGTATACTTTTTGACAACAAAATTCCTCATAGTATTAAAGAGTTTAGTAGTGCTAAATTTAAGAATTATGTAAAAAACGTCTTAGTTCAGAGAGCCTATTACAGCATTAAGGAATATATGGAAGATAAAAACCCATGGAGGGTTGTCGCGTAAAAACCGCAGGACAGTTCTTTGGCATATTATGATAATATATACGTACGGTTACTTACATATTTTGTAAAATTAAATTGTAATACTGAAATGATTTAAAAGAGCAACTATGGAGTTTCTTGCCGATTCTTCTCCATAGATACTGCTTTCCGAATCGGTGGTAAATGATAAAAATATGTATTGACGTTTCAAAAGTGCTTCTCGAATTAGTCTAATTGAATAAATAAATGTTTGAGTTTGAGTTTGAGTTTTATGTGGCACCTAAAAGTGAGACATTGGTCGATCATAACACCAAGATATTTTATATTATCAGCCCTTTGAAGTGATAAACATTGGCAGGTTAATGAAATGTGGTCGCAACTATGAGCTGTAATGGATAGTATCGGTGATGGTAAAAGGTGAGTTTTGTGGGCAAATGCAATATATTTGGTCTTGTTCACATTCAGGGTAAGCAAATTAATTGTAAGCCAATCGTAGACCCTGTCAAAGCCAGCTTGCGCAGTTTTAAAAAGATTGTCCCAAGTGACGTCGGTAAAGAAAAGAGCGGTGTCATCTGCGAACGTAAAAATTTTACCCCCAGTTAGGTTTAAACTACACAAATCGTTAATGTATATTAAGAAGAGCGTAGGGCCGATTATACTGCCTTGGGGTACGCCATAATTGACCGGTAACTTGTCGCTTACCGTCTGATCTATCCTAACCCTTTGAAACCTGTCACTCAGATAATTTTTCATGAATTTTAAGGGGACTCCTCTAACACCAATATATTCCAGCTTATTGAGCAATCGGGGGATAGAAACTGTGTCGAAAGCCTTGGCCAAATCTAGGAAAATTGCTAAACATTTACGCCTGGCATCTAAATTGGTGATAATATTATCTACAAGTTCATGAACAGCATCATTGGTATTCTTACCGTGTCTAAATCCAAATTGATTTGTTGAGAGGAGATTATTTGACTCTAGAAAATTTACTAGCCGTTTATTGACAACGCGCTCTAATATTTTTGATAAAGTTGGCAATATTGAAATTGGCCTATAGTTATCGACACAGCTTCTATCTCCATTCTTGTGTACAGGGGTGATAAAAGCAACTTTAAAAGCATTTGGAAACATTCCTGCATCCATTGCTAGGTTACATATTATGTAGGTAATTGGAGGGACGAGGATATCAATGTATCTCTTGATAATTTTAGCAGTAATCAAGTCACCGCCAGCGGCAGGACTGTCCTTAAGATTTTTTATTATTAGTGAGATCTCATCTTCACTCGTAGGAAGTAGTACTAATGAGTTGAGAGGTGATGAATTTGAAGTGAGTGTTTGGTGAGAGGCGCATAGTTGATTAGAGGAAATAATTTTTTGTGCTAAGTTAGATCCGATGTTTGCAAAGAAATTATTTATATTGTTAAGACAGCGTTTTGGATCGTTAGATGTAATCAAATTTGAAGAACTATGTTTTTGTTTATCATAGTTTGTAATATTTTTAACAGCCCTCCACAGACTTTTACTATTACCCCTAGCATTAAGAATTTCCTTTTTATTATATTCTCTTTTAGCTTTTTTTAATAATGAATTGCAAAAATTCCTATAGCGCTTAAAAGTGATTTTAATAATTTCATCATTTTGGTTACGTTTAAATTTTTTATAAAGGTTGTCCCTGTTCCTCATCACACGCAAAAGGGCATTGGTAATCCACGGTTTGACAATCCTTTGTCTGGACGGAATTGAAATTAAACTTGTGTTAGCTTTTATATTGCGATGGAGAATTGATACCAAACGATCAGTCGCTATATTGACATCAGTAGAATCGAAAATTGATTGAAAGTTAATTTTATTAAGTTCTTTATCAAGGCCACGAAAGTTTATACGGGATGATTTTTTGTTGGATATCAGTACTTCATGATTGTATGCTAAAGAAATGGCTACACATTCATGGTCTGTGATGGAAGACTCGATCACAAAACATTTAGCCTTTAAAGTCGTTTTAATCATCGCATGATCTAAGCACGTCTTCCCATGGGTAGGAAGAGTATGACTCGGTAAAATACAATGAGTTGCCAAAATATTCAGGTAGTCGTAGGCTCGTTTGTCGTTAGTGTTAGGAACGATATCAATATTTATGTCACCGCAAATAATTATATTCTTAAAGCAACTAAGTTCCCCAAGAGTTCTATCCAATGAGTTTAAGAAATTTGTAGTGTTACTATAACTTGGCGGACGGTATATAGCAAGGATACAAGTAAGAGAGTTTATTTTTAATAAGATACAATTAGCATCGCAAATAAGTGGTTCTTCGTGGACTAAAAATCATTAAGTAATGGATGGAGTACGCTGGCAAATGTTCTAACTAAACTTTCTGCTGATTTTGGTGCGGGGAGGGTAACTCACACTATTGAAATACAATCACACATTCACAAAAATAATTTGTGTCACGAAAGTCGTAAAAATTTACGACCTTTTAAGCGACGAGTTTTTAAATTCAACTCTATCTCTAAGTTCATAAAGATTAAATTTGTATTTCATTCCAAGTTGTCTCGTGGGGAGTGTGGTTCAATATCGCGTTCTAAATTCAACTTTATAACTTAGATTATAAAGATTAAATTTGTATTTCTTTAAAAGATAGTCTCGTAAGGAATGCGGTTCATTATCGCGTTTTAAATTCAACTTTATCTCTTAGTCCATAAAGATTAAATTTGTATATTTTCTTTCCATGATAGTCTCGTGGGGCCGCATCAATGATCGAGTAAACATGACTCGATTATTTGTCTTGATCATATCGCTAAACGATACATCGACGATTATTAGAAATTGCATTTAATTAGAAATGTACGTTAAAAAAATAAAAAAATATACACAAATGAAAGGTTATTCCATCTTTTTTAATATTCGACATGTTTGAATTGCTTCTGCAAGTCTTGACAGTGCAAAACGGCATTTTTAGCGGAGCACTCGCAGACGTCCTTTCGATGTTTTACGAATACGCAGAGTGTTTGTAATCGATTACGCAAGTAGTTTTTATGAAAGCATAAGATTTTTCGATTCGAATAATCTTATACCTCGGCAAAAGGGGAAACGCCTGCGAGTGTTATCCATTACTTAATGATCTAAGGTAGTACATTATACATTCATTCACTATAAAATTCCAAGTTTAATACTTTATTACGTAATAATCATTCAAACTCAAACTCAAACATTCATTTATTCAATTAGACTACTATTTAGTAGCACTTTCGAATCGTCATTACATAAGTATTTTTTACATTTACCACCGATTCGGAAAGCAGTATCTATGGAGAAGAATCGGCAAGAAACTCCATAGTTGCTCTTTTAAAATCATGTCAATATTACATAAGAACTGTCCTGTGGTTTTTACGCGACAACCCTCCATGGGTCTTTATCGTCCATATATTCCTGAATACTGTAGTACGCTCTCTGAACTAGTACATTTTTTATATAAGTTTTAAATTTAGAACTACTAAACTCTTTAATATTGTGAGGAATTCTATTGTAAAAGCGTATACCTTGACCCATAAATGAATTTTTTCATTCTTATTTAAATTGCAAAATAATATTGTTTAGCATTTTACCAATAACAAGTTTTCGTGATCTAATCTCAAGTAGACAACCGTTTTAAGATAACTGAAATCTTCAGAAGGTGATGCCTCGTCAAATTTTATATTTAATCTTAAATTATGAATAATTTTATTTTCAACCAATAATACCTAAACTTTTGCATAATACCTAAGTACTCTCTCTAATCTATGTTATTTTATTTTAGGTGTAAAGCTCTTCTTATTAATATTTAAAGTAAAAAGCATGAGAAATTATGCTTCCATCGCAGACAATGAATGTTCAATGTAATAACATTTACATTGGGATTACACATAGCATAATGATTCCAATACTTAATTAATTGATGATAGGTATTGCTTCTTATTTGACATTGTAATTGATTATAGCAAAAACATGCTTGGAACATTTTGCAACCTACTACAACTTGACCATGGATTTATCTCAATATCTTTAGTAGGCACTAGGCAGGCAGTTTACGTTCAAATTTGCAAAACAACGGACGCGTGACGATGTTATAAAAACAAAAATATTTTATATCGAAATTGAAGTGAAAAATTAGATTTATAATGGGAAATTCAGTGAAGTTATGGTATCCAATTATTTTTACAATATTGTGTTTAGAGTGTATTCAAGGATATACGGCTTCATCGCCATTCATAAAAAATGTAAGGAACTGTCGCTTTTTCTCACACTAAAGTCACTGAATAAATCTAAAGTGTATAAATTTATTAAATTATAAACTAATTTTACAGATTATTTTTAAGATGTCATGGTCTTAACTGATATTATTTTACAAATTTATTCATTTATTATTTGTTAAATATTTATATTGAAAATGCATGAAGAAGTTAACCTTTCCTTATCTGGTATATACAATTTATGTACATACATGCCAGAAATTAAAATTTATCTGTTTACTCCTCAACAAAAATAATTAGTCCGTTTTATGGTCTAAATGTGAATACTTGAAATTGAAAAATATCTATGATAGAGGTTGCCTTCAAAACTTTAGCAAACAGTCCATCGTTCGTAAAAGGGACAAACAACTTTAGACCGGTTTCTATGGTTCGGCAGCTTCATATCAATGATTATAAAATTGTTTGTACACGATATCTTACATAAGATCAGTTAATCATTAGATTGTCTCATGCCTTTCAATTTCTAATTTAGGTTGCTCGAGGTGGTATTCACTTTGAGGGCCCTCATTGGACGCAAAATGAAAGTGCACTCTACTGGGTCGATATAGTAGATCAAAAAGTTTACAGACTTGACGCTGTTACCGGAAATGTGACTTCGCGAAGAATAGGTACATTCAACGCTCTCAATCAGCATCATTCAATCTCTAAATTTATGCTTCTCAACAATAACGACTTGAGGTCTATAAGCCTTTTTTTAAGAATAATCCGACAGCATTCGGAATACGACTTCTGAAGAGTGTTTACTATTTATAATAGATTTATCTCTTTGATTGAAATAACATAATATTTTCCGATACAACATTAATACGAAACCTGAAGACGAGATACCAAAAAGTATAGTAATCCTTTTTATTTGAGATAATTATAGAGCATTCTTTAACCACGCATACAAAAGAAAAATACCTTGAAACGGAACAAAAAAATAGGATATATCAAAATACATAATTGATTTGAACGCGATAACAGTAAAAATTATACGTTCTTCATCAGAGCGCAATGTTTCAGAGTACGGGCCTGTATCTCTCGTTGTAACAGTGAAGGACTACCCAGGAGAGGTGGTACTGTCATCTCGCAGTGAACTGTACTTGATGTCCTGGGATGCTAATGAAGGCGACAGTGCTATGAGACTGCTCACTGCAGTTGACTTAGGCAAACCGGACAACCGTATCAATGATGGCAAAGCTGATACAAAGGGAAGGCTTTGGTTTGGTATGTATATGTAAATAGACTATTGAAAGATCCTAAAATTAGAATATCTTTAGAAAACATTGTTTTGTACATATTAACATACAAATCTTTATTATGTTAATGTACCTAGGTAGGTACTCTATCTATTGATAAAATGGTTAAATGCCGATGTTCAACATAAAACATTAAATTAGTTATTGAATTTCAGGTACTATGGGGAAAGAAGATGCCTCCGGTGTAGATCTTGATCAGGGTACTTTATACATGTTGACAAGCAACAATTATATACACCCGGAAGAAAAAGTTCGTCCCGTCTCCATTTCGAATGGTATAGCATGGACTTCGGATGATAAATTCATGTTTTATATAGACAGTCCCCTGCGAACTATCGATGTATTCGACTTTAATATTGAAACTGGTGACATTCGTAAGTATCAGTTGTATTTTGTATGGTTGCTGTGTATATAAAAGAATTGATAAAAAATAATTATATTTTCGTGTACAAAAATATCAATGGAACAATTTGAAATATTATAAATATGCTACACATTTTATAAATTTATTTAAACACATTTTTATAATTATATTATTGTGTTAACTGTTGAAAGTTACCTTGTAAATTAAAGTAAATTAATATTTGACTTTCAGTTTGAATTTATAAACACACAGCAATGAGTCATATTTAAGAAGCAATCTATAGTTTCATGGTATAGCAGATATTATAACTTTATTCAGCATAATATTATTAATTGTACAATGTACATCTAACTAACATCTATCTAACATAGAGATGATAAATAATAATAAAAAAACAACATCATGATAAAATGCTTGAGATTCTATTTGATTTAATATTTATTATAGGGAATCGAAGAACACTATTCAGCTTTCAGAAGCACAATGTCACTGGTGTCCCTGATGGCATGACCATAGACACAGATGGAAACCTATGGGTAGCCTGTTATGATGGCGGGAAGGTATAGTATAAAATTCTGACCATTCAATAAAAATGTTCATGACAAATAACAAGTTTCGCTTAGTATCGTCATAATTAAAAATATACTTAACACGACGATTACCGACATAATTAAAATTATAAATTTAAATTTATAATAATTAAAATTAATTACAATCAAGAAAAAAACTTACTTTTCTCGGCTGAAGATATATCAGTTTCACAAAATCAATTGAGCGGGGATATAACATTTTCCCTGCATGATATCAAAGACAGTTTGTGAGGTCATATTTAATTTATATTCATTAAGCCAGTTCCCATTTTAACAAATTCTATCTGATAAGTGAAATCCACTCATAAACCATCATCTACATAATCTTATATTCACGTCAATTTATAGGTGATAAAAATAGATTCGCGAGCGGGCAAACTGCTAGAACAACACAAAATACCAGCGACCAAAGTGACTTCAGTAACTTGGGGTGGCCATGACTTATCCACTCTATATGTGACAACAAGCCGAAGGGGCTTAAACTCTGCCCAATTAGCGCAGGAACAGGAAGCTGGTTCCTTATTCGCTATACAAGGCACTGGCTCTAGAGGATTTCCTAACAACCAATTTGTTTTTGCTAATGCTGATGTGTATTGATTTCATTGTATATGAAATGTCTGTTTTTGATTGAATAAAATACACCTGTAAGAACTGAATGATGTTTCACTTCTTCACTTCTGTAGGTTAAATGTATTGCTATTCCACAGTTTTTCTTCCTCTTCTTTTAATCAATATAATAAAAATATAATTTAAAGTTCAAATTAAAGACATTTTGAATGGATTTAAAAATATGTCCCTTTTTTTTCATTTGTAAAACACAGTCTCATAAACTAGTTTATTTGAGTATAAAAAATCATACTATAATAAAAATTGTTTTAAAACCAAGTACATTTAATATAAACATAGAATAATAATGGAACAAAAAGGTTTCTTTTCAATAACAATAAACCCCGAGCTGACTTTGCAGCAATCCCATAACTTAAAAGATAATTGATAAGCCTACACAAAAGAAAGTCCAAAATAAAATAATAATAAGTAAATACTACTCACAGGAAGTCTCAGAAAAGGTGGATCGGTGGCATTTTTACCCAACTTGTTCTCTTGATACTGTATAAGTTGAATCACTAGTTGTGCCAGGCCTTCTTTTGTAGGTGGATCAGTTTGGACATGCTGAAAATTATAATTTTATCAATAATTAATAATTTAAGCATGTTAAATGAATATAAATCTATTCCGCAATTGTTTAATTCTCAATCATATGTGTATAAGTATATAAGTTACAAATTGCAGTGACAAAGCTAGTCCATATGCAATGTGATAGCTAAGTTAGATGTAATACTTTAGAAATTATCTTCATTTTTATTAAACTTTTGTAACGGAAAATTTTCTGTGATTATTTATTGGTCGTCGATTCGAGGGAAGTTAGTCGGTATCTGATATAAGGATAACAATAAGATTTTGTTTAACCTGTATATATTATAAAATATTTACATGTTGCTAGCTTCTGGATCATTTAAAAACAGAGATACATTTATTTATGCTTAAACTTTCTTACCTTTTTACAATTTTTCTGCAACCATACACGGATTTGGTCAAATTGAGCCAAGCATTCCGGCGATTGAAAGTATTCAACATTTGGACCTCCATCCTTTTTAGGACCGAGAGTGGTCATTTTCTTGTTGTTGTAAGTAAAGATTTATATTTATTATTATGTTATTCAAGCTTTCTCTGCAATAACAAGTAATTTCCTTCAAAATTCACATTCACAAGAAAAGCGTAAGCCGTAAACGAAAGCGTCGCTTTGCTTGACAAATGACAACGGTGAATTGTCAACTGTCACATCATTTAATAATGTCAAAAAAGTTTTTATTTTACATCTGGCAATGAATTACTGTAAGTCGTAAGATAATGTACATCATAGAAATCTTATAAATTGAAACTGTGAATTGAAATGACGTGAATATTATATGAAAACTTAGTATGTAGACGGGAGATATTAACACAAAATTTCGAGTCATTTGTAACAGGATGGCGGTTCTACAGGGTTCTTAGTACGCAATGACAAAAAGAAAAATGATGGTGTGAACGCTGGTACCGTCGGCTTAGTCGCGTGGGCGTTAGTCGAACTCGTCGGAAAATAGCGAAAGTCAAACGATTTGTAACAGTATGGCACTTATTTTTCCTGTAAGTTTGAGGATCAACGAATCTTCACTTATATAAATTAATACTAAATTAATTTTTCAAGTATGACAGCACTTTTTCCCCCTACTAGAAGTATGGCAAATATAATAATGGTCACATTTTATCAAATACTCTCCAAAAATCCAAATGCAATACTGGTACCATGGACGTATAAAAAAAGACGGACGCCGTATTACGAACAAACAACGTGAAGCCACCATAGTAAGCTAGCGATCGTGTAAAGACAATAAACACGCACACACTCTCACCATAGTAAGCTAGTCTTGCGTGGATAAATGATGTCGCAACAGTACAATTTTAAATAACAAAACACAGGGGATTACATTCCAGAGGGAAGCAAGTTATTTCTTTTATGTTTTAATGACAAAATTATTACGGCAAAATTTATGTAATGAAATTTTTGTAAATAAATAAACAATCCGGCAATATATTTAAAAATAAATAATATTTAATAATAAAATAACAATGGCATAAGATTTTATTTAAAGTTTATTTTTAGTACAAAAATAAATACTACTAATAAAAAACTAAATAATACTATAACATACTGATTTAGTTACGAGCAAATAATGTACGTAGGACGCGTGAAGCTTTAAAAAAATAATTTTCATATTCGATTTGCACAAAAACTACGCATTTCCGGCGAAAAAGAAAAGCAGTTTGTTATGAAAAGTCAATACCCGCTACCCATCAATCACCTCAAAATATTGAAATTCGGGGATCATGTTTCAAAAATTTAACCGGTTAATATTCTAATAGTTAAAGTATACATAAAATGTCAACAAATTGAGAAATAAAAATACTAAAGTGTGGGGTAATTTTAATGCATCTGGCAATCAACCTGGCACACACACATGGATGTGTCGCCGCCATTACTAGGCTTCACTCAATGTTTAGGCGATATACCGTCCGTCTTTTTTTTCTCATATATAAAAAAGTACTCTGTGGTCTTTTTTTATACGTCCATGACTGGTACAAAAAGTTTGGCGAAATAAAAATTTTTTGCAGATTTTCGGCGGTATGGCGACCATTTGGAATCGTCCGAAAAGTATGGCATGGCGATTTTCGTAAATGGCTGCACGACGATGGTTACCTGTGCAAAAGTTAGCCTGATACAAATGATTGAATAATTGTTTTATTTAAATCAACACATTCGCGTCGGTATGGCGGGCTGTAAGTCACACCGGAAAAGTATGGCATGACACTACCGCCTACTTCTTTTTTATGGGCTATCGGTAAATTCAAAAATTTTTGTGTTACAAATCGTTTGACTTTCGCTATTTTTCCGACGAGTTCAGTTCGACTAACGCCCACGCGACTAAGCGGTAAGCCGCCGGTACCAGCGTTCACACCATCATTTTTCTTTTTGTCATTGCGTACTAAGACCCCTGTAGAACCGCCATCCTGTTACAAATGACTCGAAATTTTGTGTCAATATCTCCCGGTCTAATGAAAATGAATGGATATAAAGGGATACAAGAAGGGCGTGTTTACTGTGTACTATATTTTATCATAAAGAAATAAGTACTATCAAATGTGATTAAGATATAACAAATAAAACAAAACATAATAGCAGCATATTAGGTATATAATGGGTATATATGAATATCTTACTAATATTTAAAAAAATATCTTACTTTTTAAATTCGTCTCACTCATGATGATGTGACTTTAAATTAGTAATTAAATGATTGAACAAGGATAGGAAAGCATTGTGGTGTCACTATATGAATTATTGGTATTAAAACAACAATATTTTTTAACCATATTTATTGAACACCTAGATCTATATTTCAATTCAATTTATAACGGCAGCAACATAGATTTATACTGAAAAGCAGCTATCCGACCAAATCTATAACACAGCTAGGTTTATATGGACACCGTCTTATTGTAAGGCCTAAAAGATATTTAATTGACGACACCAAAACAGCCACTTTTATTGTCTTATGGGTTACAGGAGAGACAGATAATGGGTAACAGAGTGTGCAACATATATTTGAACCATGTAACCACTACTTCAGACTAGAACATTTATGAGTGGAATGTTACCAGTTATGTACATAAATAATTTTAAAATTTTATTCAAATATATAGTAACGTCTTTCTGTCTGTCATTTCTTGACCTACAATGCAACAATTCTAAAATAGCAAGTGACTTTTTATTATTCCTCGTTCAGCGATTTCATCAATAAATGTTTTTTTTTATCGCTGGCAATAAATAACAGCAAATTATTTTTCCTTACAAACCAATACAAGCGAAGGTAAGCAAAACATTTATATTCCTAAACACTCAGTTATACATCATGATAGTAATAAACTGGGTGTGGAAGTAATTACCATATATAGATAAACTACGATAACATGGCGCGCCCCTCCAAATTACTGTTTCAATGTGTGTAGTGACATCCTTACGAAGGAGTTTGTATGTAGTTGTACGTATTCGTCTTTACTCGTACAGTACTCGTAATATCTCACTTATTACCAGATTTGTTGGTCAACTAATCATAAGTTGCCGAGCGCCCAAGACAACGCACGTGTCGTTTTCATAGAATACGTCAGTGCAGCGCCATTACTAATAATAATGAGCGATTAGAGCGTGACTAGTCGAGCAACAAATCCGTGGATTTGTGTTTGTTTGACGGCCGTCTCATTACGCACACATGCGTTGTGAATCTTGGTGGTGCATTGTAAATACTTTCACAAATACTTTCAAACGTTTTGAATTTTGGAGGGGCGCGCCATGTTATCGTAGTTTATCTCTACAATGCTAAACATTTAATTCATAACATTTTTCAATTGACACAGAAAGGACTTATCAAGTCATACACAAACCATATATTGCTTTGCCTTGCTCTTTCAAATCTATGCAATAAGTTGTAAAATTGAGATTCTAGTTGATATACATTAATTAAAATTAATAAATGAGCACTGGAGTGAAAACAAAAGCAAATTCTATATATTTCTAATAAATAATTGTACGGTTTACAAATAATTTGGTTTGTGTATGATGTTTCAGAATCGTAGCTAGGTTTCATATAAATTCCTTTTACGAATAAATTAATGTGGCTTGAAATTAAACTTACTGCAATAAAATCTTTCATCAATTTTATACTTTTCACGAACAACTTCAACTCGGACAATAAATAACTTATAAATATTGTATTATGATATTTTTCCCAGCCACGACACTGCTATATAATTGAAATTCGGAACGCTTATTCTAACACGACATTCACATATTTTAGTACATTTATTGTCAACACCATAATTGAATAATAATTTCATTATTATAAACACAATTCTTACAATTAGCATGAAATATTATTAAGAAATTTAAAAAGCGGTGTACATGACCTATGTTTAATATTCTATTGGCAACACATTGTAAAGATCTTGAAAAATATGTTATAATTTTGCAAAATTTGTCGAAATATATAGCACAGTTATATGGTATGGCAGCAAAACATTTTATGCAAAAACTAAGTTAAAAAATCCAGTACTTGGTACTTGTAAAATCTAACATAACAAAATAATAACAAATTAATGTCACAATAATAAATACTACAATTATAATTTTATTCGTTTGACATTAAATAAAAATAACAATTTAATATCACTTTCAAGCTTAAACTAAAATTTTAAAATAAATTGAGCTAAATATAAATTATACTATAATTTGTCTTATACTTTATAGAAAAATGAATAAAAGTCAAATAAAATGCAATAAATAGCTAGCTAACAATTTAATACTCAAAGTGAACATGATATACCAAAATAAATTAACGAGAATGATTATATTGTAATTAATTAAAAGTTAAAACATGTTAATTTATCAACATTGAGTATATAGAGTAATACCATAGAAAGCTCCATTTTATTAACGCAAAAGTCAATCATTATTATAAATTTTCCCGATTTTTCATTTGATTATGTTCATTATTTTCTAAAAATGTAGAAAATAGTACTATTCTGTTGCGTTTTAGAAACTTCTTAGCACAAATATTTTTAAAACCAAATATAATTAGAATTTTACTATTTTCTATAAAATTTTCACCTTGTTCCATTATTCAGTGTTTTCAGAAACATAAATAGCATTGAAACAAACATTATAAATGCATTGTGAGTTAAACAAGTGTATTGTTTCGGAAGCGGGTGGTTATTTATTTGATACCTAGGTAGTTTTCAGCTAGACCTAGGTAATAGATAGTTTGTGCGATACCGAACAGTGGTGCGATGACAATCATACGGCACGCGCCGCCCTTGAAGAAAGCGGTTGGTCCCTCGTGTTTCATTGTTTGCCTGAAATAATGAAATATAATAATAAAATAGATGGCGCGCGGTGTGTCCCTTCAGACACATAAAACTGAAAGAATAGAATAAATTCGATTGCTCTGGCGGGTCACGAGTGGCTGAGTTGGTTAGGCATCCGCCCCGGAATGGCGCGAAGGATGCGGGTTCGAGTCCCGCCTCGTGATCGAATTTTTTCTATTCTTTATAAATTTATATTTATAAAGCATTTGAATGCCATAAAACCAAAAATATAAATTTATTAAAGTATAATTAAAAACTTTTCTGGAAAATGTTATGTCGTGGGAAATGTTTGGAAAG
>CAJQZM010021101.1:0-13584 GCA_907164665.1 Colias nastes | reverse complement strand
GTTGTTTTGAATTTGACATTGAGTCAGCGGAATGGCATTATCTGGAAAGACGAAAATAAACCAAAATGCTAATCGACGATTTACTGGAAGTGCGCGCGCGCAGGGATGTAACGAAATCCGTAAATAGATGTAAACGGATGCGGATAACGGATGTTTGGTTCCTGCTGGTGATCTTTGTTAGCGGTTGCTATGGTTACGAGGAACAGAGGTTCGCTATGGAGCCGCAGGATCAGGTATGTGTATAATCCTAACTAGATTTCCGCCCCCGTTTTCAAAGAAAAAACCCGCATAGTTCCCGTTACTGTGGGATTTCTGAGATAAATAGTAGCCTATGTCTTATTCTGGGTCTTCAGCTACCTACATACCAAATTTAATTGTATTCGGTTAAGTATTTGCGTGAAAAAGTAAAAAATTCCATACATCCATCCTCCATAATATTAGTAGGATATTATAATTTGTTCGTTATTCATTCACGCAAATACTGCTAAATTAATTTTCATGAAATTTCATGAAACTTGGACTAATGCATAGGATAGTTTTTATCCCAAAAATCCTGTGGGAACGGGAGCAGGTTTTCCTTTGACAACGCGGGCGAAGCTGCGGGCGAGAAGCTAGTGGATTTATAAACTAGTATAATTACTGTATTTTGTGTACTTACCCATGTTTTCATAGACTATAAATATGTAAATTACATTAGATATCATATAAATAATATGATTTAATGTAAATAGTAGTAGTAGGTATGTCTATAATATATTGTCTATTATAATAATTGTAGCAAAGCTGCGTAGTTTTCGAAGTTAGTTAACAACAATAGAAAACTTTGAGTTTCTAAAGATTCTATGTTTATAGAGAATGAAATTTAATTGTAATACAAACTATATCTATTTCGGTAACAGTATTACATTTCAAAATATAACATTTCGTTATTTAATAATAATTAAATATCTCACCTCACACACAATTTTATTAAATGTATCTTCTACCTATATCATATATAAAACTTATAGAAAATATTTATCGTCTTACATAATATATATATTATATACTTTTGAAGTAAAACTTCTTTAGGCGCGTTGAGAGTAAAATTTCAAGGTCGCGCCATGGAAATACCGTCAAGTCATGGAGTAAGGCGACGATTTTGGTATCTTTGAATCTTGCCAAAGAAGTTTCACTTCTGACACGTGTGCTTGGCGCACAAGCTCTTTTTTTGCAACTTAAAAAATACGGTTTTTAATACAGTTTAACTCTCAATGAAGCAAAGCAGCGCGCACAACCTAGTCTGTAACCATAAAATAATACTATTCGCGCTTAACATAATTACTGATAAATAAACGTAAATAACGATCCTAAAACAGTTATAAAATTAAGTTTTATTACGGTTTTAACGACTGCAACGTGTGTTGATCGATTTCACAATATCACTTAGTGGGTTGTTGACCTCGGTCATTTTAAAGGCTTATTAAATGAATAATTAACTAGCGTCCTTCATTAGCGGTGTTTATGGAAAAAGAAACACATTTCATGTAATAGTTTTCGATACGAAAAGTACCTAACTTTTTAACACGCTTTTACAAGCTTCTCCTGTATGTAGTAACCGACTCCTGAAGATTCGATTTTGACCCACTGATTTAATTCAAACTTTGTATACTTATTAATATAAACAATACAATTATATCGTGAGTTTATCTTATGAAAGCGTGTTTTTTAGTTTTATTAAACTATGTCTATTATTATAGCTTAATCCTTGTTATATTAAAATTTTAAGAAATGTATTCATAAATATCCAATCACTGTTAAAAAATTATACAACAGGACAGCACTTCTCAGCAGCCAATTATTTTCAAAAAGGTTCCGCTTATAGCTTATTTAAATAAATCTATTTAAAATACAAAGGTTAATGCGAAACGAAATCCGTTTACAGTTTTGCATTTAAACAGTTTATGTTAATGGTGTAATTATTAAAACAACGTCGTCATAAATCATATACATGTTTCTAAATTAAAATCAGATTGATACATAAAAATTTGAATATATTACACTAAAGGCTTTGTTAGATAAGACGCGTACTTAGCGCGCGTCAGAGCGCTAACCTGTCGACGTGCTATGACGCCGAATTTTGTTGTACTGGGCGCTACAGGCTACTGGCTTTGTCAAATAGAATGCGCATTTATGGCGTGTCGTAGCGTTAGCTCTATTTGACTGTACATAGCCGCTTAGTACAACACAAGGTGACAAGGTATGACGCTGAATTGTGTTTTACAACGCGGTAACATACCGTTATACAGAGCGACAACCATCTGACACTCGCTTAGAATGGGTTCTATTTGACAAAGCTATTATAAAACGCGCTATTGGCTCTGTCAGACGGAACGCGTATATAGCGCGTATCATAACGTTGGTATTTAGCCGCGTGTTTAGCCGCTAACGCCACGCTATGACGCCGAATTCTGTTGTAGGTCAAACAGCGCGACAACTCTATGACGCGCGCTAAAAAAGCATTCTATCTGACAAAGCCATAAATAGTATTATGGTGAATGAATATTCATAATGTTTCCAAATGAATAACGGTATTTGCTGTTTATTGATATCTGATCTGGTTTACGTTTAAGGATATTTTATTTTGCAAATTTCTAGAAGCAAAAAAGGTGTTTAGGTATTTATGTTGTGTATAAAAATGTAAAAATTGTAATCTTTTCCAAGTTTGATGATAAAATATTAGTAGTCTATCTATATCTCTACATACAAACTCTTTTCACTTTATATATACAAAACAAAAAGTGATTTCTGGTGTGTGGTAAATTCATAGCAAAAGCGAACAGACACCAAAAGTGGCTAAAATTAAAGATTAAAAAATAACACAACATCATCTCATAACAACTAGGGTGTTATAAAATCCTTTTTCTATCAGTCACGTAACAAGAAAGTGTGCGTAAAGTTTAACATATTATGAAAATATATATTAAATTAGCAACATTATGGTAAAATTTGATCAATATGGATGTGAATTTTAATATAAAAACCGACGGCCTTGCGTATAACGAATTTTTGATGCATGGCGTAAGGAAAAAGATAACCGCGTGTTAAATTATGTATTTTAACAATTTTAACAAATTAATACTTAATTTTTAATCTTCTGTTGATTATACTTTAACAGTTATCTATCAAAAGCGTGTGCACACGTGTCAGAAGTGAAACTTACATGAAACGCGCCTAAAAATGTTGGATTTAAAAATAAATTCTCATTGATCAACAGCTGTTATCGTCTGATATGACTTCCGGTACACTTTATTTAACCAACATTGTTAAAATAATACATAATACATGCCTATTTAAAAAAACAGTAAAATATAACCCCATAAGAACAGAAGAAATTCGCGAGTTCCAATCCTGCCTCGCGATAAAAAAATTCTGTTCAACTAAAATCGCTTTCAGTTTGTAACTCAAGCCATACGTTATTAAAACTAATAATTTTATAATTATTCACATAATTTGCATAGCTATTCAGGCTTTTGTTTACTGGGCTTATCATAGTTTATAATTAACAGGCTTTGACATAAAACACGAAGCAATATCCATAAAAACGATACTATCGTTTCTAAGAATTGCGCGATTTGTGAAATTTTTGTTTGAAAAATAAATGGTGCTGTAGTGATGTGATTGATAATGTGTGTGTTAAATTATTAATATGCCTTACCTGTGACCGCCTCCTTGGTACAGTGGTTGACGCGTGAGCGTAGAACCGAGGGGTCCTGGGTTCGATTCCCGGTGGAGACGAAGAAAAAAAATGTCTCGGTCTGGCAGGACACAGAAGGCTGATCACCTACTTGTCCCTTAAGGAAATGGATCAGTGAAACAGATGTATGCATAATGCATCTGCCCCTTACCCCACTAGGGGACACGGGACTTCACTTACCTGTTTTCAAATTAATATAAATACTATTTTTAGCTCCTGATATGCGATATCTTTTAAAGTATTCTTTACAATATATTTAATCATAGATTTTATTTTTTAACCGAGTATATATAAAATGCTTATTAAACTATATATAAATATTATACTTCGTATAATATATATCTTCGTATAATACATTCTGTGATCACGGGTACCTTAAAATAGAATATATTTTATTAATGGATTTAAATTTTAAAGTTACAGTCAAGCCTTTTATCTCATTTATTTATAGCATTATTCAAAACGCAAATTATTTATGTAAAGGAATAACGGAAGTCTTGTGTCAAATGGTCTAAACTCTAATCTAATTAAAAACTCTTTAAATGGCTTGTTTATATCCATACTAATATTATAAAGCTGAAGAGTTTGTTTGTTTGTTTGTTTGAACGCGCTAATTTCAGGAACTATACTGGTCAGATTTGAAAAATTCTTTCGGTGTTAGATAACCCATTTATCGAGGAAGGCTATAGGCTTATATATCATCACGCTAAGACCAACAGGAGCGGAGCAATGCGGGTGAAACCGCGGGGAACAGCTAGTCATTAATATACTAAGAAATAATTTCTGTTATTCTTGTAAGAACATTATTTTTAATTAAGTAAATACAAAACGTCTGGTTTGTATGTCTATTAATTTTAAGCGTTTTTTTCTAACAACAGTTAATGCCCTTTACATAGCATATTTTTTCTTATATATTGATTATTATTTAAATATTGATTTCATTTTTATATCATTTAGTATTCGAACTATTGTTTGACACTCACATCACTATGTTTAACAAAAACAATATTCAATAACAACTGGACAAAATTTAAACAAAACCAACCGGAAGGGACCAGCTTTCAAATAAAAAAAGAATTACCCAAATCGGTTCACCCTGTCGAAAGTTCTCAGATAAAATCCCAAACATAAAAACAGTCGAGTTGAGACTTTTTTGAAGTGAAACTTCTTTAATTGCGTTGGCGCAATACCGTCACGACATGGAGTATGGCGACGATTTCGATATCTTTGAATCTTGCCAAAGAAGTTTCACTTCTGACACGTGGGCTCTTTTTTAAACACACACACACGCTACTTTTTAAATGGGTTGAAAAGGTTACTTTTCAACTGAGCGTGATTTCACATTTATAGAAAACAAGAAATATAAAGAATGGCTCTTTCAACATTTATTAACATTCATACAGTTGACATGTAATTGTGCTAATTACATTAGTTACACAATTTATGAAGCTACGATAATTTCTTTTTGAAGGAAACCAGCTTTATTTGTTGTGTTTCGTTCATTATGTAAATAGGAATAAGGAACGTAAGTTTTTTATTTGTGTAGTGGAAAATATTTGACACGCCATTATTTATTTTCTTTTTGATTTCACGTGTGTAAGTAATTTAAAGTAATTTTAAAGCTAAAATGAACGTTTTTATACTGTGGTAATGCATTTTCATAAATTCAGAATGTAGTAGTAGAGTTGAATAAATAAGTTTTAATATGCATAGATATTTAATTCGATATACCTAATAGATAAATTATAATACGTAGATAGATAATTTTTGTCTATTACCATTTTACCGTTAAACATTCATTCATTCATTTTACAGATTACCAGTTTACGACTAGCGTGGCATAGTATGTAGGTAGTAAACAATTCGTTACCTATTTTACAAAAATATTCCAATTCGTATTTTTGTAAAATTACCTATTAAAATAAATTACCTACCTACAACCTATAAATTTACCAACAAATTAGTCACCATATTATTATTACTTTAAAGAATATACAGAATCGATCACGAGGCGGGTTTCGCACGGGCGCGTCTTCCGCACGTTACCATTTGAATGCTATAAAAACTAAAATATCAGACCCTATTATTATTAAAAATACAACCTATACGTACGTACGTACGTACGTAACAATATTATAGTAATTGTAACAAAGCAGTAGTTTAGCAAATGTTTAAGATACGTTTAAATCAATAACTAAATAAATTCTCTTTCCACAGAGTGCAATCGTCGGTTCCCGGGTAACCCTACCATGCAGGGTGGAGCATAAAGCTGGTACATTGCAATGGACAAAGGACGACTTCGGTCTGGGCACTCATAGGAATCTCAGTGGCTACGAACGGTATTCCATGATTGGGAGTGATGAAGAAGGTATGTTATTAATAATAATTATTGGTATTGTTATTTATACGTCTGTAAAATCACTATATATCTATACTAATATTATAAAGCTGATGAGTTTGTTTATTTGAACGCGCTAATCTCAGGAGGTACTGGTCCGATTTGGAAAATTCTTTCGGTGTTAGATAGCCCATTTATCGAGGAAGGCTATAGGCTATATATCATCACGCTAAGACCAACAGGAACGGAGCAATGCGGGTGAAACCGCGGAGCACAGCTAGTAAACTATAAGAAGTTAGAATCATAAAAAAAATCGACTCTTACCTTTCTACCCAAGATAGACGAGGGAAAAATACATTTTTATTACACTTCAAAAAGTATGCGTAAAATCTTCAACAGATAGCTCTAAAACGATCTAGATATTTATATTGAGTTTTGCGTAGGCCTCTCCAAATCTGTGACGTCATATAGAAAATTCACTCATGACTCAGTTCTGAAAAAGTATTCCGTAATATTTTATTTGCAATACTTTATATAATTTTATATCATCTGTTACCTATAGTGATAACTTAAAAATAGTTAGGTATATCATCATATTTAGTTCATTTCCCGCGTTCCTGATAGGATCTGTTTAGCTTATCTGTCAGATAATATAGCAAATCTTAGGTAATATTATATATAAATCTCGTGTCACAATGTTTGTCCTCAATGGACTCCTAAACCACTTAACCGATTATAATAAAATTCGCACACCATGTGCAGTTCGATCCAACTTGAGAGATAGGATAGTTTTTATGAAAAAAAACGTAAACATGTAGGTACCACGGGCGAAGCCGGGGCGAACCGCTAGTAATGTATGAAAATTTACGCCTAAAAGTGTCAAATAGATTATCAGCAAGTGTTGAAACGGTTTTTATCCTTTCTATTCTTTCTAATAAAAATGTAGGTTATGTTATTAACTATCTATCACTATCTATATAGAAGTACTATTGGAACTATTTTTAGAACGTTTTTACAGGAAAATCTGTCAGTTTTTAGCGCAATTCATCACACAGATCAAGTGCGGTTTACGAGATGTCACATCACACATGACGTAAATGTTATTGGATCTGTGATATTTTTATGTAGTTTTCTTAGATCGTTTTATATTGAGCTAATAAAATGATAGATCCTAGTAAAACAGGAATTTTTACAAGTTATGAGAGGACAGATGAACATCCATACATACATACAGGTTAAAAACATAACCCTCCATTTGCTTCGCTGTAGTCGGGTAAATAAGTGTATAATTTAAATAATTTTTTAAATTAACTTAGTAGGTAGGTACCACAATATTTCTTTAGGTACTATTAAAAAAGCGTGTTTTTACTAGAGAAGATCTAGACAGTACTACAAGTTTGTTTCGCAAATAAATAGGTTTAAAAGTAGGTTATGTTCCCAAAATTATTGTGCCAAAATGTTCTTATATAGTTTAAGGTTAAATAATATAATAAATACCTAGTAGTTCTAATTGCGTTGTTAGTGTGCGTAGGTTACGTTATTTAACACACACATAATTTAACTTTTACGATTTCAAATATATTACATATTTTTTAAAGTTTTGAAGTTATTCTTGAAATACGAGAAATCATTCTGTTAAACAAATGACTAACTGACTGTTTTTAAACTATTTTTGATGTCAATGATTCTTTAAAGTAAATATAGACACGGAAAGTTGAGTACCTACCTACCACTTTAAAAATATTATTATGATGATGTAAAGTTACTGTTTTTATTAGCTTGATCAAACTCAAACATTTCTTTATTCAATTAGGGTTCTCCTAGAAGCACTTTTGAATCGTCATAACATATTTTAAACATTTACCACCGATTCGGAAAGCAGTATCTATCTATGGAGAAGAACCGGCAAGAAACTCCATAGTTTATTAAATATTCTTTATTTTCTGATATTAAATTATTATAATAACCGTTCATTGTCGCTAAAATAATACTTATAAATACAAGTTCAAACAATGACTTAATACTAAAAACTATTAAACGATACATTACGTAGTTGGCACAGATAGGTAATGAGATCTAGGTAAATTACTAAACCGATGACGTTAAAATTATTTCTGTACATGTTCGGTTATTGTCCGTCATCACTGTAGTTATATTATGTACGTAAATGTAAAGGAATAATACCACAGTATTACAATATTAGGAAATATTGTAATACTGTGATAATACCACATATCAACTACAGAGAAATAGTGGAGGTAGTTTACAAATAGTAATTTTTGAATGACCGTCAAGACGTATAACATCTTAGTCTCCCCGTGACCACGCTCGCTGCAAAGTGTGCGAAACGTCGGGAAAATAATATAATGAATCAATCGCGTTTAAAATCCGTTAAAAATCTTTAATATCTAAATGTATAATACTCGCGTAAAATCAAACACTGGAAAAAACTAAAAATAATTAACGGCGTAGATATAGGCTAAAGAAAAACATGTTTTGACCAAACTGAGTAAATGATCCAAAAATGATAACATAAATTATTTTGAGAGCGGTCAAAGTTACGTAGGTCCGCTTATAATTAGATATTCAAAACACAGATTACTGATTGTAATAAAGATCCATAGAACAAGTTTTGTACAATTTTTAACTAGATGGCGCTAATATAAAAGGTCAGGTTTATTTATATGTATTTATGTAGGAATACGTGTATATCTTTGAAACGTGCTCGACCCAATACAAAATAATTGCTTTGGTAATTTTATAGACAGATGGAACGCTTGGTTTTAATACGAATTGACACTCATCGTTTTTCAACTCAAACTCAAATGCAAACGTTTATTTAGTTAAATTGACTTTTAAGATGCTATTAACCCGGCGTCTGTATGGTAGAAAATTGTTACACCGACTGTCAAGTGGGTCGAAATTACCCTGAAATGTAGAAGCCTTTATTTTGTTGAACTTTAAATATATAATAAATATATGAGTATATTTTAGTTAGAACACTAATTTTAAGGTTATGCAGCAGAAATAAAAGGCAATTTAACTAATCGTAGCATCTTTGTTTGAGTTATGAAAAAACATACAAAAATAATCAACAAAAATAGACATCCTCAGTCTCGTTACTATAAAATAACATAAATGTTCACTTATAATCTTACAATTATCGTTTTGGTGTAGTTGAAAACGAGATCTTTCAAACTTAAATCAAAATAAAAATAAAACAGTCCTAAGTTAGTCTCATTCTTGCAACATATCACAGCACTCTTTGCAGTACGGAACAATATGTTCGGGACAAATAAACTTGTGACAGTTTGTGCATGTATGCGTCGTTTTGCGATCTTTTTTGGCTGGGCAAACTTGACACCTTTTCCGTACACCTTGTACTTTTGCAGGTGGCTCCTCAGATGGTTCTCCAAGAAAATCTCTGATTCTCTTTCGCGTTTCTCTCGGCAACTGCACGACGTCTTGGCGAGTATTCAAGTGGTTATTTACGAGAGCAAGGCCTAACTTTTTGAGGAATTGGCGCCGTTTTACAATTTGATTATTATTTTTATTATGTATTATATTATATGCATTTATTGCAGACATATTCAGCACAGCATAAAATATTGTTTTAGGCCATTTCTTCGTGTTACGGCTAACGTTGTATGTGGAACAAAGTTCGTCAGCAACATCAACCCCGCCTTTAGTCATATTGTAAAAGGTGTTAATTTCAGGTTTACGCTTTTCTGCTGTCGACTCATCAATTGTTGCATCATGGTGAAGACTGGACATAAGTAATACCACTTTGTTTTTTTAGGGATATGAGATACAATCGTAACATCATTTTGGAAGCCAAATGTAGATGAATTAATTTCTTTGCCCCGAGTTTTTGTGAATTCAAGAGGAATTTGTCTTTTATTTTTGCGTAATGTCCCCACGGAAGTCAATCTGTGCTCTTGTAGTAAATGGAGAACTAACTCGTAGCTTGTAAACCAGTTGTCGAACGTAATATTACGATTAGATTTAGAAACAGGTTGCACAATGCGATCGACAACATCAAAAGGCTTATTGCTCACAAAATATGGGCCAGCTGGCTGGGTTCCTGCGTATATTTCGAGGTTCACAATATAGAAACACTTTGCATCAACCAAAGCTATTATTTTCAAACCATATTTGGCGGGTTTGGAGGGTATGTACTGTCTGAACCTGCATCTCCCTCGAAACGCTATAAGCATTTCGTCAATTGTCAAATATTCACTTGGATTATAGGCACCTTGACAATTGTTGACAAATGCATCAAAAAAATCGCGGATAGGGGCTAAATTGTCTACTACTCTTCTTTCTCCGCGGGTCAACTTGTCATCAAAGCAAAGGTGACTTTGAATAAAATGGAAACGTCTTTCAGACATTGTCAAGCGAAAAATATCCACACCTGTGCCATCTGAAGCCCAAAGATCACTTATATTTTCCCTACCAGAGCGGTGCAAACCAGCTATATATAGAAGACCAATAAAAGCCATAAATTCATGCAAATTACATTCCTTCATGTAGCTATATTTTGATAGATCTTGGCATGCTTGCATTTTTTCTCTTATTTGGGCGTTTGTATGACTCAGAACTCTTTGCAACATTTCGCTAGTAAAAAAAAGACCCCAGCAATCTATTTCTGATAAAGCCGACTTGGCTTGTGGCTGTACTCCTGGAGGCACTGTAATAATATTTTCCATTCTTGTACGTCTATTTTGACGAAAAGGTTGCTTTTGCCACTTAGTTCCGTCTTTGCCAACATAATATTGTGATCTTTGTACCTGTAGTTCACTTAGAGGTGTATCATCTTCGTGACTGCTAGAAGGCGCCTGTTCTGTGTCAGTCTCTTGACTTTGAACACTGACACGATCCTGATCTTCCTCGCTTTCTGACGAAATTCCACTTTTCTCTGAATCAGATTGCTCTAAAATTGCTAAAATACGCTGCCGCTCACATTCATCACGATCCATTTTAAATTATAACCTACAAATAACAGAATACGGAAATTATAATCTTTTTACACTAACTACTAAAATGGCGCATAATTGTTACATTGACTGTATAGTTGGGTCATATTTACCTTTTTGACGTTTGCGCACGTGTAACTCCCGGTGCAGTCGCACGACAACTAAACTGTGGCATAAAACAAGAAAGGTGATGTCTTAACTCCAGCTACTGAGAAGTACGGCAACGTCGCGTTCGATTCTTAAAAGATACAAACAATTGAAAATTGCGCGGGTCATATTGACCCAACCATACAGACGCCGGGTTAAATCGTTTTAGTTATTTGGTAGGTAGTTAGTTAATCTTGTTTAAAATATAATCTGTAATTCAAGGTTTCTGAAGAAGGGGCGTAATAAAAACACATATTTGTGGAAATTGATACGTCTATTATATTTATATAGTTTTTGGTACTGGCTTATTTACGAATATATTGTTAAAAGGTATTATTTATTAATTCAGGCTTAGTAAACGTCAAATATTCAGGCACTCATAATATGTTATAACTAAAGATACATTATCTTAACATAAAATTTTTCATATGTGATTCTAATTCACTAGACGCAAAAATAATATCTGTAGGTAACTGAAGATTGACACGAAACCGAACGTGGATACAATATTATTTTTAGTCTAATTGAATATATAAAAATCATGTAAAATTAATTATCATATTAATACACTTATAACATGTTAGCAATAATTATCTACCACATATTCGTAAATCTAATTTCAGATAATATTTCAAATTTCGTGTTTCAAATATTTCAATTAACATACCTAATTTAGAGTGAAAATTATTTGATTAAAAACATTGTTATTTAATTTGAAAGCTTGCGGGGCTTTCAAATTTTAATTTCATACATGTACTAGCTGTGCCCCGCCGTTTTACACTCATTGCTCCGCTCCTATTAATCTTAGCGAGATGATAATATGTTATATGGAAAAATCAAATCCTATCCTACTAATATTATAAATGCGAAAGATTATGAGGATGGATGTATGTGTATGTATGTATGTTTGTTATTCTTTCATGCAAATACTACCGAACCGATTACAATGAAATTTAGCACATATATAGAGGGTAACCTGGATTAATACATAGGATAGGTTTTATCCGGGAAATCTCACGGGATCGGGGATTATGCAGTATGCTGTTTTTTTCTTAGAAAACGCGGGCGAAGCCGCGGGCGGAAAGCTGGTAACCTCCTCGATAAATGGACTATCTAACAGTGAAATAATTTTTCAAATCGGACCAGTGATCTCTGAGATTAGCACGTTCAAGCAAACATACAAACTCTTCAGCTCTATAATATTATCTAGTAGATATAGATTAGTGTTTGAAATGGCATTTATATAATTAGACGAAGCGGTCAATGACCGCAGAATAGTGCTGAAAATTTTTGTTTGACGCATCTGGATTTCAAGGTTGATGTTATCATAATATTGTTTATATTTCAGTTATGTGGTTTTAAGATTTGTGGTTAGGTTGAATGAATACTTACGCAATTTCTATAATAAGTGTATATTCATGATCTTAACGTATTTTTTATTATGTTATAAATCTTGAACGAAATTGAATCGACAAATCTGTTGCTAAGCGTAATACTCGAAAACGATTGGACCAAATCGGCTAATTTATTTATATTAATACTGATTGAAAGCTAAGGAAGGCTATAATTATGGACAATCACGCCACAAATTATAAATATAGAGCACCTTTTTATCTGAAGTCTTCCTAGGTTTTATTCCGTCATTTTTTTAATTATTTTATTTTACGTAACAATATGTTTCATATTATAAGGTTCTTAGTTCGATAATATTACTGAAAATGATCTACTAGTGATACTTAAGATTTTTCTCTGGACATTACTTATATATTTTCTACACTATTTCAACCGTAAATCAATACATTTTACGTATATACCTACGTACATTTTCAGTGCAAAGCGTAATGTAATTGATATGTTACATTCATCGACTATCAAAAGGAATACCTACATGTTGCTAATTAGCCTGATTGAAATGACTTTGGCATGTTTTCGTACGTGACTAGTTTTAGTTGATGTAATGTATTGAAAGTTTCGTCGATTCGTGGTAGTCGTTTTGTAAAATACGTAACGAATCGAAACTACTGGAATCAAATATGTCTTTCTTTAAGTGAATTTTTATTAGGTTTGTTATTTCTCTCGAAAATTTTATAAGTACCTACATACTATTGTATAATAATTGTATGTTGATACTTGAATAGCTATATTTGATTGTATGCTGAACATTTCAACGTCAATCTATATGAATCTGGAATTTAATTAAATCTTATAATTACTTATGTTTAAAGTACAGGTTTATAATTAGGCATTTATTTTTAACCTTATGCATGTGAATAAAGAAAAACTAAATAAAACTGAAATTAAATTTTGACTCGAAGATCTTCTAGTCTATAGAAATAATATAGATACACTAAATATATATTATTATTGGATAATGTAAGATAATGTAC
>CAJQZM010021100.1:0-12570 GCA_907164665.1 Colias nastes | reverse complement strand
TTTCTATTATAATATATTATTGTATATATTATGTAGGGTTATTTATAATATAGTTATTATACATGTATGTATAGTTATTTATGTGCATATAATGTACTTTTTGTGTAAGTATCATACTTTTTTATTTTCATGTTACATATTTAAATTCTAATTCTACTCCCAAAATTTTATTTACTAAATATTTCGCTTTTTTACCGCTTGGTTGCCTGGCAGAGATCACTGCTTAGTGATAAGGTCATAAGGCCGCCAATTGTACTACATCTTTCTAGAACCATATTTTCTTTTTATTGTTTCTTATTATTTATTGATTGTATGTATTACAATAAAGTGTAATAAATAAATAAATAAATAAATCTTGTTAATGAGTAAATTATTTATACTTCTCATATGCGAAGGTATGCGTACAGAATGCTATTAATAAGTTTATCGAGAAGGCTTGTTAGTAAGGCGTTTTTTTTCTTGTAGGTGTCGCTATCTGTTCTTTTTACATGCTTTCGTGTATTTTAAAAACTTGGTATTTAATCAACATATTCCATCTAGAGACGAATCATAGTCGAAAACCAACCCTTGGACGTATAAAAGATAATATATTATTTCCATAAAACATGCTTACAAAAATCACTTGTCAATTAACTATTCAGACCGTTGTAATTTTTCAAACACAAATTGCCTTATCGATGCAATTGTTAAACTAACGTCTAAGACTAACGTATTGTTAAACGAATCGGTTTAAAAATTCACACAGAAACGTATTCATAAACACAACTGCCTAGCAAAAACGAAAGGCAATGATGCATTTAATCAATTCGATAGTAGGTATACTGTCTTTTAATAGGAGCAAAGTGATGCATTATACCTCAGAGCCATAGTATAAAGAGAACTCTTTATCTTTATACTATGACAGAGCAATGTGTCCATATTGTTTATGTTTGAAACAAAAGAAATACGAAGTTTCTGTAAGTTATTCCTTTGTAATGTTTTAATTGTTTTGCTATTAGGTACCGGATAGATGCATTTAAATGTACTGCATTTATTGAATTAGGCTAGAATATCGGTTATACGATTAATGAAATAATTCGTATGATTAAAGTAGGTAATTGGGAATTAAATTACCTACTTCATTGTTGTTGTTATTATGTTTTTAACCAGATTATGTGACTATTTATGGTTCATAATATTGTTTTATTGTTATTTTAATCAAAGAAGTACCTGCTTACTATATTTATTTGTAAAACATTTATGATACAATTTATGATGAATTTCGTAGGATATATGCGACTATATCCTACGAAATATATTTAAGTTAAAAATTTGTTTGATTGAACGTAGTTTTATAAGAAACAATACTCAATAGTAACATACTAACATATAAAGCCTGACGCGCATAAACTATCATTTTGGTGAAATCGAACAAAGCAAGGACGAGCCTAGCCTTTAATAAAAACAAAAAAATAGTAAACAGAAATAACATAAGTATCCGTATTCCGCATTGACGTCAATAAATTTAAAGTTCAAATTGTAAACAAGTTAAAATATTTAATGACCTATTTTTATTGTACCTACGAAATATACCCTATCTTGTAAAATATTATTGTATAAATTACTATTCACATGCCTTACCTATTTTCAAATGTTTTAGTCAAAATAGTGTGGCAAAATTATTGGTATTATAAATGTAACTGAAAATGTTATGGGATAAGTGTGCTTGAAATAACGTTGCATTTATTAATAATTTAATGTACGAGTTTTTTTATCTTATAAAAAAATAAATATACTTATATAGATAAAAACAAAGATTAAAAAAATATTCATATTCCTACTATCCTCCTATTTGTATTCTATTTATCTTCGCATTATATCTGTGAAAATCTTTGAATTTATTTTATCGGTGAATTTTTTTATCTGTCTGCTTATTAACAATATTGCCAAATTATCACAAAAATCGAAAAAGAAAACTAGTTGTAAATTGACTATCAAGTGCCAATTTTTAAAAAATCAATTTACTTTGTTATCTTTAAAATCTCACAATTTATTTATAATTTTGCGGAATTAAAACCAGCTTGATCGTGTTACAAAAAAAATAAAAATCTTATCTTGCAATTGCGTAATGTTCAATCTTTTTCCTTGATCTAATTTATATTCTTTAGTTTAATTTTATTTTGGGTATGCGTTAATAATTTTCGTGTAATTCTCAACGATTTCACTATTGACCTAAAAATTTAGGAAAAAAGGGCACACAATCGCTCATGCATCACGCTGCATAATTTTCAAATGAATCAACTTCATTTCGATTCATTAATTCGCTGATTTGTGCGTGCTGTTATAAATCAATCAATGAGGTACTAATGTTGTTTTTTTAGATACGTATTGTATGTTACTATTAGTAATACGGTAATAGTAACCGATAACTGTATCGCGTGAGTGTTGTAACGTAAAATGTAAGTAATTTTGCGCAAACATCCATTCAAATGGAACGTAGGGGCGTATAAATGAACGAACCAATGAAAATACCCTAGTTTGTATAATAAATTGTAGATAATTTTGTAGGAGGAATAATAAGTAGCTGTTACTTTTACTTTGTAACACCTGATGACGTATGGATTTACTATCATATAAAGTAATCATACATGCTATATGTCGAAGCAGTTTTATCTCAATGAATGATTTTATACTAAAGATATAATCTAATCAAAATATTTGATATAAATGAAAGTACAAACACAAAAAATGTGAATGTGAATGAACCAAGTCACCAGTCAATTTTTATGAATACGTGTACCCATCCGTGAAATCATTACTAAATTAGTTAATTAAAGTTTCGTATTAAGTAAATATGGAATAGAAGGACGAATAAGAACTGATATCGTTAAGTGTTCAATAAGCAGAAAACTTATCCTGTACACAAATCACAATTTAAGTAAAGAAATATTACATAATGTTTAAAATATATGTAAGAATGTGTTTTCCTCATAGAATCCCAGTTTATATTATCGTAAAATTTTAATGTGATCCAACAGTAATTAATTATATGAGACACCGCGCCTTGAGCAAATAATAAAAAGTTCAATCAAATCCGACATGTTGATTATTTTTATAACTGTGCTGAATATGTAAATCTAGTTTTTGTTAAGGTTTCTCTACAAGTACATACGCATAATATTGTGTAATAATCTACGACATGTTTTAATAATGTGCAAGGAATTTATTTATAATTATTTTAAACCATTGCATGTGCTTTAAA
Organism: Colias nastes; assembly: GCA_907164665.1. Taxonomy (NCBI): domain Eukaryota; kingdom Metazoa; phylum Arthropoda; class Insecta; order Lepidoptera; family Pieridae; genus Colias; species Colias nastes. Next base: position 9,329 of record CAJQZM010021100.1, on the reverse strand, counting down.
TAAATACTTAATTATACATATTATTTTCCGTCTATATATATAAACTGCGTAGTGACGAGTTACTTTTTGATTACTTACAAAAGTGTTTGAGTTATGTCAATAAGTTTATTTGTAATGCGAACACAGTGCGTGCGAAATTGGTGCGAATGCAATTATTAATTACTTATTAATCATCGTATTGTGATCTGAACTAATTGTCGATCAAACGCAACTGTATCCGGTCGGTATTTTACGTATGAGTACTTCAATAATTAATATTGACATTAAAATAGGTTATTGATTTTAATAAATGTAAATAACTATAGTCTGGAGCATTTAAAACTACTTTTTTTATTTACCATTTCGAAACTTTCTTTCATTATGTAAAAATATTCGACAAATAAAAATAAATATATTTAAAACTTAATGGGTTTTTTAGTTTTGATAATAGAAGAATTCGGAAACTTTATATAACATGTCTAAAAATTTAAAATACTGATCTAAAATTTTGCTTTATGTAACTTGCATTAAGTATGGCAAATCAAAACCTACAGTATTAAGTAGGTATATTGTCTGTGCCAATACTAAATAACGCGTAACAATATTTCATACCAATGACTCCGACAAGTTACATACATTATAAATAAACCATATGAAAAAAAATTGAGCAATTCTATAAACTTGATTTAATTTCGACATTTTCGTTTCCAAAAATAAATCAGGTAACCTGAACAACAGGCTATTTATTTTTAAATTTGGTTTATTTCATGTTAGGTAATGTGAGTTAATTAGGTAATATTCAACTTTTATTTATAATTACTTCAGCACCTGGTTGTATAAGTTGTAGAGATATTTACAACTATGGCTGTCCACACGCTACGGTACGCCCACAATAGTTATACAAATACAAATACATTCTCGTAAACACGCTTGCTGGTGTGCTGTGTGCGTGAGCCGTTTCGAACGTTTTGTAAGAAGTTTCCCTACTGGTTGTATCTGTATATTTTGGTACACCTGACAGGTCCACATGTACTGGTATACCTGCGTGTGTGGGAATAGACCTGTGCAGTTTTTTGAGCCTACCTATGATGATGATCCTTTCCAAAATAAATAAAATAATAGAATGTAATTCAAACTAAGTACCAGTTTTTCTTACTTTGGGTAGTAATATTTTTAGGGAAAAACTATAACGTGCCACGTGGTAACCTATATATTATAACGTGGTTAATTATACCTCTCAAAGCCTTCGATCCGCCTACAGACAAACTGTCTACGATATAATTCAGTTACAAAAAATATCCGGTTTTCGATATTTAACGGTTGCAAATAATTGTGAAATCTTTTACAGGCACTAGTTAACAAGGGTAATAAAAAAACGTATTATTAAGATAATAACTTTGAATAACATAGCTTGATTAGTTTTTTCTTTGCGCAATAGATATTTATTTATTTTATAAATAGTATAATAATACCTATGCCATGTGTAATGACTTTAGTACATCATCGTGCAAACAAATAATAATTAATATAATATTGAAAATGTTATTTTTTATTTCATCTATTGGGTTTGTTTTTCTTGTTAGCTTATACAAAAACATTTTATTTATATATTATTGGTATGAGTGTATTCTTCTACATTTGGAAACAATTCAGGTTTTAATAACTAAAAAAAACACCAGTATTTGTATTTCATTTGAGTAACTGAATATTGCAATACAATCACTTAATTTTTGTCTGAAAATTAATTAATTATTCCAAAGAATGTGTGAAGTGTTTGTAAGATTAATTATTTAAGGTAAGGTACTGTAATGTATAGGTTATGTAACTTTAATCTAGTTCAAATTATTAGCCTTCCGATGTTTAGGAAACAATAAATTATTGATTTAGACAAGTTTTAGTCAATAAAGATTTCAAACAGACTCCTCGACTAACAGTAATTTAAACAATTCTCAAGTGAAACCATATTAAGAACCACAGAGAAAAAATATTTTTAGGAATTGATTCATGTCCATTTCATAATGAATTTCCTAGTAAATAATAAAGTTATAAATTATGGCATTCTTGCATTAATTTGAATTTGATTTATATTATCTAATCAACTAATTAATAGTACCTATTAATGATTGTTTTTTAAATGTGTTTATAAAATAATGCATTTCTGGTTTCGTCGATTTCTAGTAGTTACGTATTTTTCAAATATCGACAGATGTTATGAAAGTGTGGCCCCATAGACTGAAGTTAATAGATTTTTATTGGAGGGCAATTAATGATCACGACGATTTGTTACCAAAGTTCGAGGTTAATATTTGGGTCGTAATATATTCAAAGTAATTTCAAGGGCCTAGTTTGTCCTATTTATGTAGATCCGACGGTCAAAACAGAAGCTGATAACAATAATATAAATGTGAACTAACGTGGAATAAATAATTCGAAACAAAAATAATATAGGGAAGAAACTTTTTATTTGCACAGAAAACAATAATAACTACGACTAATGTGTGATAAGACGTCCTTCAATCCGTGAGAAAAGTATGAATCTAATAATATTTTTTTCCACAAAAAATTGTTAGAAAATATTAATATTTTGAATGTTAATGAATAAACCGGATCATCGATAAGGCAACGAAATTTGAGTTAAATAACTAGAAAAATTGAGTTGTGTCTATAAAACATTTTTCAAGTTTTTTCATATCTTGTTTCTAATATGTGGTCTTTTATTTTATTTAAAAACATGTTCTAAGTATACATCTCTGAGATGTGTAGCAATATTGAATCCAATTAAGATAACTTTTGAAAATTTGATTTAGATATGGAAGTTTTAAAATTCAAGAAAACTCGCTTATGGCTATCACACCTAATTAAATGTTAAGACGGATGGACATTAGACAAGTTTTAAATATTTCGTCACCGGAAGAAACCTGTGCTATTCATAGATAAGGTACTCATTAATTATTTATTCCATTACCATGAAAATATAGGTGTAATCAATTTAACATGTGAATGTGGGTTGGACTATTTTCGCAGATTCGTTCTGTAAGATTTACCTGATACAGTAAAATGTTATCTGTCTTTATGTTTGTGGTTTTTCCCTGTATAATCTGAATCTGAGTCTATAATACAGAAACATCCGACACAACAGTAATTTAGAATTAAATTGCAGTTTTATATAAATTTAAATAAAAAGTTTGTATAATATCATATGATTGTTTAATATTTTATCCAATAGGATAAAAGTATGTACACGTTTTAGAATTTAGATGATACTAGGTACACTCTATTAAAGATGTCACAGTATGTTTGTTTGTCTTTCTATCACGCCGCAGCGGAGCGATTTATATATTTTTGGTTCTGGAGATAGTTAGGAAACAAGAGAGTGATTTATGATACTTTTTACTTCGGTAAAATATCTAATTTCTATGGGAAATTTAATTGACTTCACAGACAAGCCGCGGGCGCATAGTCAGTATAAAGTAGATATAAGTATATATTTATATCAAGTTCAACACGTTTATCAAACACTAATTTTAAATACATTTTAATTGCGTTTGATATAACTAAAGATATTTAGTAACATTATATAATATAACGAAACGTCACACAGTCTACCATCTCCTCATATTACCTACACATATGTAACATGCTATACAAATTATGTTTTAACCGACTGCGTTCGCTATAAACTGTAATTTTATTTTCCCATCTCAAGTATCAATATGGAAATATTAACAAAACACAACTTGTACCTATTTACAAACTTGCTAATTTCATTTTCTACCGCGTGTCCATACAATAAGAAGACACTGACACTGAATTATTATTTAACGTTTTTAAAGTTATATTTAGCAATTAGCCTTAAAAATACCAATAGGTACTCAAATTATCACTTAACGTTTATCTGTATTCTTAAATATTATACAGTAAAATTTATTTGAATTTGCATCGGAAGACGTAAGCTTTCAAAACGAGGTAGCCATGATGAAGTGATTTGAAAAGGAAATAACATATTAATATTCTATAATATCGTCACAGCTGAAAAATTTTTACCACTATATTATAGGTTTATATTAAATATTAATAATAACAAATTAAAAAAATCTTACCTGTGATAATACAATCCTTGACCGACTGACTGCTTGCTTCTCCGGATTTTTCTGCGGTGACATTTTAGTAAAATAACATAAAATTATTAAACAAAAATCAAACCGCTTATTTATATAAAAAATAATTCATTCAATACACTTCACTTTAGCTAACTAGTGCTCGATATTATATTACACTATTATTTGTTAATGTGATATTTATAGGCCTATAATGTTGTTTTAGCAAAATCGTTTATGGATCTTCATAATATTAATTAATTTTATGATTAGTTATTTTTACGGTTGTTAGAACAGTAGAATCTTTAAATATCCACGTGTTAGACTCGTTGTATCACATTTTATTTGATGTTACAAAGATGCTAATGGTTGTGCTCACTTAAGAGCCAATAGTGTAATGATCAGCCAGCCGACGAGACGTCAGTTAATTTTTATACCCACTAATTAATTTAAAATCAAATATTCATGTAGGTCGGTACCGGTCTACTTATGTATCGATTTAAGATTGAATAGTCATTTTCAATCTTTTGTGTTTTATTCAAGACGTTTTCCGAAGGTGAATATTATTCGTCCGCTAAGTTTGAAAGCAATATGAACACAATGTGGACATTTACACAGTTTAATTTTGGTAAATGTTCTCGACGGTTATTTTTAGTTTAACAAATAAACAAATGCTGTTGAACTTTAAATTAATTGTTGCTTATTATTTTTTTGTAATTTAAAAGTTTACCAATTGCGTCTTTTAGCACTTTATAAATAACTTAACTTTTAGGTTAACGGTTGTATCCAATGTTATCTGATCAGGAATTGAGGATTATATTTTATTTTATGCAGGCACACTGGCCTTGACGAATGCCTAGTAATTAATAGTTTATATATTAATAAATAATTTTCCGTATGCGTATGAAATAAAATTGCCTAATCGTACAAAATTGTAGGTATATATACTCATGTAAGTACCTATTGAGTGTTACTACTTTTAACATAATATTATCACATAACTTTAGTTTCTAAAATATAAAAGAGTAGTACTTAACCATAGTATAGTAATTAAACATTAATGCTTTTATATGCATTTATCAGTTATTATAAAATGTCACTCTTGTGCTTACAACAATTTGCATTTGACTTGTCTTTCTGTTTTTTCTTTTTTTTTTTTTTTTTAATTGCACACGCTTATAAATTAATGATAATTTTAATTACATACTGGTGATTCGCACTGACTTTCTTTTTAAAAGTTGTAAGCATTTCTGAGTTATCATACTAGGCCTGACAGAGACAAATCTAAAAAAAACATAAGACTAACAGGACTTTCTTTTATGTAAAATATAAATATTTATTACCTAAATATTAAGATTTTTGACCTTCACTATTTTTAATTATAATTTCGAAACTCAAACTCAATACGCATCTTACTCTAATTTAAAGAAACCAACTTATTTGTATAATTTACTTGTAACGCCATTCATATTATTTTAATTACTTATTTTTTAATTCATTTCATACCTGCATTTGGTAAATAGCTAGTTCTCATATTCGACATAATTAAAACATTGTAGCTCAAGTATAGATTATTTTAATATATTTAAATTAATTATCTAATTAAAGCCATGAATTTCGTCAACATTAAAAAAAAGAATGTTGTTTAGCGTGTTGCGAGCCTGAGTTTGAGAATTTAACGATTGGTTCAAACGAGAATTTAAACTCAAAAACAAAACTATACCTATAAACCGGTTTTTTGGAAACCAAAGTCAAGACGGTAGTTTAAATCACAAATGAGGGACGGAATATTTATGAAAGGAACGTTACGTCGACAAAAAATGTTATGTTGTGGTCGTAAGTTTCTTTCTTTGGGTCAATTAAACTTATTATGTGGATACTAAAAATTTCTCCTTCTTAGTTAATGAGTATCATCATTAGTTTTTGTCAGGATTCAATTTAATTAATTTAATCTTAAAACATGTATAATTATTAGATATCGTATAACCATCAGTCATAAAATTAGTATAAAATACCGTTAACCGGAATGCCTTCATTGAAATAAAGTACATAATTTGACCTCTGAATAGTTTTTTGTGCACCTTTTTATTATTCGAGCCAGTTTTTGATAGTTATGTTCATACATCGTCATTCACCTGTCGTATATAATAGTTTTATGGTGTTATAAAATTACTAACAACTTATAAAATGCCTATAATAACTATAAGTATGCCTTGATAGCTTGATTGAACTGTGTAGTAATTAATTTCTGTGAAAAAGTGTGTTGAGTTATTTGCCTGTCTAACATGATTTAAAGTACGTGTTTATATAATAATATTGTAGTACAGTTGCAGTGTTATTAGTGTTTCAATCAACAATATAGCGCATTACTATTAGAAGAAATAACAAGCAAATCAAAGTGAAATTTTTGTACTTCAGCGTTTAGCTCTGCTATAGCATTGACTATAGAGTATAATATATTCTATAGCTATAGGAAGGTCTACGAGTCTGGCATAATGTAAAAAAAATACCTACTCTGTAATAATAAATAGCATTTAATGCGAATGTGGAATGTCTTATTATTCTACCAATGCAAAATTGAATAAATAAAACCAAAAACTAGTACCTAGGTCTCTCACTTTTGAATAATCTCACTTTTGATAAAGAATTTTTCGCGAATGTTTCTACAAATAATTTAGTTACATAACACAAGTTCATATTATACGCACAAAGTAACAATTATTCCATCAGATCTCAATCTGGCGTGGTAAATACTTTATATAGAATTCGAAAAATTATCAATTATTAGTTATTAATTGATAAAAACAATAAAACCAAACGTTTCGTGCACTAAATAACTCTTTGTTCATTGTAACATTTATATTAAGTCTATGTCAAGGAAAAATTATTAATGATGTTAAAGTATTATGTTAAAAATCATGTTAAACACAACATTTATTCAGTCATGGATCCAATATAAACCAACTTCACAGTATAGTAGATTCCTTTGTAGTTCATCTACATATAAAAACGTTTTTTATGATATTGCAAGACCTATAAAATAATACGAGCAACGAAATTGTAATATTCGTTCTCTTATAATTATTTTTAATACCCGCAAATATTTTTTCCACTAAATAAAAATACAAGGATCTGTTACAAATTAAAAAAAAATAATATTACCCACTCTTTAATCTATATCAATACCAATAATACATCAACTATCATAAGAAACACATGTATAGTATAAAAGCTAATTTAAAAACATGTCTGATTTTTATAATATTATATCCGTTATTTACAGAACTTTTCCATTAGTCTAAGCAAGAATATTTTAATTCTTATCTAATATTTATATATTTAGTAGCCTTCAGGTCTATTTATTATAGATAATATTTTGTATTAAAGATAATATTACATTTCATATGCAGTTTTATCGTTATCTGTGTTTTGAATATCGAATTACTATCTTAGATTCTTTGGAAAGATTGGCGCGAAGCTTTAAATTTTTTGACTGGCCTTTTTCCTGTAGTCTTCTTTTTAATTTATTTTTTTCTACGATGTGGAACACTAGTTGCGCTGGTTCGTTTGTAACATTTCTACTATCACTTATTATACCTATTATGAAAATAACTGGCTAAAAAGCGTATTTAAATACACATTTGTAGTACATTGCTGCATTCCTATGACATGTCGAATCGCTAGATGACACTTACAAGCAATGTACATCGATTTCATAAAGCTTTCAAGCTTCTGGCGGGGTGAATTTTAGTTCTTAGTATGATATTGAATTACATGAACTTTAAATGAAACTTGTTTTAATTTATGTACAGCATGGCACGTTGAATGGAATTTACTGTGTATAAGAAGCAATAAGAAGTAAAATACGTATTAGTCGTAATGTTATGTTAATTTGACATTTTATGTGAGCATTGTACCACACTTTATTCTGTAATTGTTTATTAATCAAATGAATAACATTCGCATTCTTTGCAATGAATAATAATCATCGTTATCTTTAAATTAATATTTAGGTACTTATACTGTGAAAAATATTTGTGCTACAAATAATATGAAATTTCTCGAATGAATGCAAAAGCTTACTTTATGATTTTTTTTTTATTTATTTATTACTGAATTAAAAATATGTTATCGTAGGCACATTTTCCATATAAAGACAATTGAATTGCTAACTCGTGAAAAGAAATGTTGCAATAGATTCATAAGCTAAAAATTTCTAAACATTTTATGTCATAGACAATATTTTAAAGTTATACAATTATACATATCAAATATTTATTTGCATATTACTTATTGTTTTTTTTTGTCTAGTATACAAATATACTTTTTATCACAGTTAATTACCACGAATACTAAATTTAGGAAAGCAGGAACTTTACGAACATTAATATTAATATAAGCTTTAAAGGATAAAATATATAGCTTACATTGCTTACAAATTGTTACTCGTTTCTTTCCTTGAATTTTATCTGGATACAAAAGAAAAACAATGCGTAGATAATTATTTGTAAACTAACATAGTTATTTGAAACGTCGGTTAAAATACAACGTAAACAACATTTCTTCATTGACACGTTGATGAAATAATTATATGAAAGTGCTAAAATTTTTTGTAAAATAGGCCAATTATTTCACAATGTTGTTTGTACATAAAGTAGGCAGTTCCTAATTATTTACAGGTTTTATTTTCAAACCAAATTACTAACTACGCCTCATCGGTTCGGTATTTCTTAATTCAAAGTAATTATGTAAATACTTTTTAACCACGTACTTAAAGTAGAGTTATTTAAGTTCATTAAAAATTATAAAAAACGATACTAATTGAAAACCTCCGTCTTTTGGGGAAGTTGAATAAAATACTTTGTCTGCAAATTCGAAAATTACGATAATTTTGAACGTTATAACAATCAATAATAGAGCAATTTGCGTTCAATCTACGATTTATTGGTCAATTATTTGTATTTTTTGAGGTTTTTTTTGTTACGTTGTACGTAAGAATGAGTAAGTTTTTTATTTAGTTTAAAATTGGCTTTAAAATTTATAAATACGGCTTTTTGTACGTAAAATTATAATAAAGCGGGAAGGCTCATCGCGTTGCTCCTATTTCTATTAATCTAGTATGTACCTAAATGTCGAAGTTAATGTCAACATCCCTTTCCGCGAATTATTTATTTACTATGAAAAAAATTTGGAAAATCCAAAAGTGCACGCCTCATAATCTCAGTCGATATTTTTTTTTTGTTTATTTAATAA
>CAJQZM010021098.1:0-10703 GCA_907164665.1 Colias nastes | reverse complement strand
CGAATAAGTAACTGAGGCAGCTTTTTTTTGGGTTATTACAAGATTTGTAAAAAGTTGTAGAACTAAATGTTGTTGGGATTGATGTATTAAATGCCTGCAAGGGGTATAACATGTAGTTATCTTACGATTTATTTTAATTTATCTTACAGCCCAGAAACAGACCTGAGTATCAAAAAGGCGAGGCTCATCCGCTTCAGTGCCACAAAGCAGACACAAGCACTACCAACTAAAGAAGGTAAGATATTTTAACTTCCTGTGAAATTTAATTTTTACATTTTTGAGCTTAAAAATCAAGTAGTTAGCAAAATGGTCTGTATAAAGGTTATAATAATGCACTATTAGAAAATGAGTTGTGTTTTTTATCAATTGCTTTTGTGTTTTGACAATATTGTCGAAAATGTTGGAAAACGAACAGTCAACACAAGAGTGAAAGCAATAATTAGACAGTAATTAGAAACTTTTCACGGACATCTAGTGCCAAAGGTTTATATTATTTACACAACAAAATTTACAAAAATGTCTTAACAAGAAACATACGTCTGCAAAGCGAAGCCAGAGCTGATTGTGTCACTTGGTTTGCTAGATAATAATAGAATAAAAAAAGGTAAAGCTCGTAAATTATAAGTTATGCCCTTAAATTTATATATTTTTCTTAAGTTGAGTAATTAAAACTATAAAATATTAATTTATTTTTATTTACAGCACCACAAAGTAAGACAGTGTTCGCTCGACTCGGAACCTCTAGTCAGTTGGAAAGCAAACCAGTTCAAAAGGAGACGAATAAGCAAGTTTTTTCGCGCCTCGGTACCAAAGATAAACCAGACGTGGTTATACCCGTACAGAAAGACGCGCTAAAATACGAGGGTATTCTGAAAAGTCCGCCCGTAGTGAAAAGAAGTTTCACAGTGACCACAACCAAGAATAACGTCAGAAAAATTGTCGTTGGACGCACAATGCGCGCGGACGAAACACCTGTCAGTGTAAAGGAAAAACTGGCCGTTCCTAAAGCAAAGTCGGTGAAATTCTCCAATCGTGTAGAATACAAAGAAATTGAAACCACCCAGAATCAAGTCAAACCCAAATTCACACCGGTATTTAATAAACCAGAAAGGAGGTTGTCTATCGCAGAAACAAATAATGTTAAAGCAAGGCTTGGTGTTAAAAATGATAAAGTTACCATCACAACTAATATTTTCAAGCGGCTAGGAGTGTGATGAATAAAATTGTAAATATATTTTTTTCTCAACAAATTTTTGACAGGTCGTTGTGGTGTCTATGGTAAGATTAAAAAAAAATGAAGATTGCCTGCACCTAAAATAAACGTATCAAATGAAGAACAATTTATATAGGAAACCGCCCAAATAAATAATTATATATACTGTAATATTATACATGACGCATCACGTATTTTTTTTATCTGTATATAGTAGTGATACATAATAATTAATCTTGGATGGTTGCAAGTTACAATAGTAAATTGTGAATTGTTTAAAAATTTGACCGGAGAATAGAAAAAAATGAGTAGACATTTTCTTTGAAATATAAATTCAATAATGATTCTTAATAATAATAAATTAATAAGTTATCCTGAGTGTGTTTGGAATTTATTTTGTAGTATTTAAGTATTGTGAAACGTATGATTAAACTTGACATTTACTGTTTTTATAACTTGAAATGGTTGCTAATGAAAATGCATTTCTATTTTTAACATTGTTTATTAGGTAGACTAATTTTTTTATTTATTTTTTTGAAGTGAAACTTCTTTAGGCGCGTTGAGTAAAATTTCAAGGTCGCGTCATGGTAATACCACTGGGAGTGAGGCGACGATTTTGGTATTTTTGAATCGGGCTAAAGAATTTTCACTTCTGCCATCCATGCCTCGGCACACACTCCTTATTTTTCTTTACATCTTCCATCTCATTTTGAGGTGTATTATTGTATGTATATACCTACTATGTTAGTCGATGCATAAGAACATAAGAAAAATTGGCTGTATTTTGTTTGTATACTTAATACCTTTGGTATATTTTTTTTCATACATGTAGTTTAATATTATATTTAAGTGACTGTCTGCGTTATATTTGATCTGTATTAAGGTAAGGATGCAAGCAAGGTTATCTGTACAATATGTAAAACTATAAAATATGAACATATTTTCTAAAGTGCCTGTATTGTAATATGGTTGCGATATTTTAATAAAGTAATTTCAAGTAAGCTGAATGTTGAATGAATTCAAGTGTAAAGGAAAATGCTAAGAAAATGTGGAAATTCTGGTCTCTGAATGATTCGAATAGATGGTAAATCCAAAAATACTGTACTACTTTTAATATACTGGTAATAAATTAAGCAAAAAAGAAAATTGGATATATCAAAATTTATATTTTATTTAATTTATATTTTGGTTCTTATGCGGTATTTTCATTATCACAGATCGCTACAATATCATAGTATATACTTAAACAACTATTAGAATAACGGACCGTTCTATTTTTTTTTAGTTTAAGCCTCGTGTAAGTTTTTATTGTGTTTTCAAATTGTAAATATTATGTAGTTTTATAAAGAAATAAAGAAAGTTAAAACATTAATGGTATTTTTTTAGTATCGGAGTTCCTTCCATAAACGTTGATAATATAAATTGATTAATTACAATATTTAAAAGTGTATTTAAAAATAATAATGTTGTATAATCTTAGAGCGGCCGTACTCGGACAAACCGCGCAGTTGACGGCTTGAAGCGGTCGCGACGGCTCGAGCAGTCCGTGTCCGGCAGTGAATGAATGTCAATAGTTTACCGCGCGGTCGCGGCTTCAAGCCGTCCGCGTCGGTCTCAACTGCTTGGAGCGGACCGTGTACGGCCGCCCTTTTAAAAAAGATAGTTAAACGAAAAAAAAGTAATCAAAACATGTCTAAAAATATTTTTTTTTAATATTCTCTCACGTCATCAGTAGTCACTCAGACATTTGAGTAGCTTTGAAATTAAGGTTTTTTTATTGTAAAAAAATATGGTCATAACATTTGACTTAGGAAAACAGTACCGAGCTAAGGTACCTAGTTAACAAAAATGTTTGGATCTTTGTGTATGTTTCAGACCGAAACTATGCAAAGCTTAGTAAGTAAGAACATAGTATAAAACAAAGTCGCTTTCTGTCTCTATGTCCCTGTGTATGCTTAAATCTTTAAAACTACGCAACGGATTTTGATGCGGTTTTTTTAAACAGAAAGAGTTATTCAAGGAGAAGGTTTTAGTATATAATTTATTAGTTTTTAGACAAAGTGGGCGAAGCCGCGGGCGGAAAGCTAGTTTTCATAATAAGTAATCGAAAGTTTAAGTAGGTACAATAATCAAAATATTACCTATACCCAACTTAAGTTCGGCTGAACGGATTTTAATTTATTACGTACCGTTTAGTATTTCGGATTTTTGGCGCCTAATCCTAAAACCTGTAGGTAGATTTGGAAGATATTTTAAAGATGGTGATTACTAAGAAAAAGTTCACAATTCATTCAATCGGGATTTTATTGATCAAGAATTACTTACACAAAAGAAACATCTATCAAAGAACTTTTTTCAAAAATCGCGCATATCGAAGTTCAGACAGATTATGCAAGATCATTGTGTGTTGATTCTTTAGAGTAATTGGAGTGGAAAGCTGTTCAGAGTTAAAGACTAACATTATCACTTTAATTATTTATTGACCAGTTTAAAAATAATGCGGAAGAAAGGCTCTATTCAACAATTGTAGCGCTCTGTCCGCTGGCTGCTTGGTTGGTTCCAATTTCTACTTAATTTTAATTAAGTTTATTTTTTGTTTTTCTTAAACTGTTTACGCAATGTATTCGTAGGTAAGGCTTGTAGAAATTAGAAACGCTTCAAACGTTAGAAACATTTCAAATGATATTTTTTTTCATGTTTTCATCCTCATACGACTCTCCTGCTTCAATAGTAAATACCTACACCTGAACATGTCTTCATCCCTAATACGTATACAGTTAACCATTATAGAAATGACCCAATTAATTTTTATCTACTTTAAACTTGACAATGGTCAGGTCACTATATTGTGGTATTTAAACCTGATACGAGGACTTTCTTCGGGCGGTGTCTGCGCACATTTGGTCACGGTCAGCGAGCTGGGTTCGCGGTCTAGCGAAAGTCGAGCCTAGTCAGCTAGAGCAGGTCGGGTTACTAAAACTATAAATAAAATATATAGGCTTACACACCTCATAAAAATAAGAAAAAAATAGCCGCGAATAATCCTTTTATTTCACAGCTGTCTAACCAGGCGCCTTCTGAATAAACTCCAAATAAGTATAAGATATTATAACGAACCCGCACTCGGTCAGCGTGGTGGATTATGCCTTTAACCCTCTTAAGAGACTGTCCCAGCAGTGGAAATGTAGGTACCTATATATTATGTGCTGGTGAAGAAAGAATAAATACGATTCAAAAAGTTTAACATTCGAATAAATAAGTACTGAATAGATATCAATTTATAATCTAGACTTATAATTCTGCCAAAACCTATGGCCTAATATTTCTTAAGATGCTTACTCAGAAAAAAGATTACTTCTGCAAATGTAAAAAGTGAAGCATTTCATAACTTAACGTTTTAAATCTATCTTTCATCATAAAGCACTTGCCATCACAAACTGACCTTCAATAAGATTTCAGTTATACCATAAAATTGATCAAGTTTGCTTATTATTTAAAGATATTCAAATTAAATATTTTTTAAATTTAAAAGTTTATTTTGGACGAGCACGAGTACTGGAGTCCAAACATAACTCGATGACAACGATAATAACCTAATGTACCTAAGTTAATATAAATGCATACTCTAATATCATTTGTTTGCATTTGGGCTAATATCGTGTGCAATTTTCTTAAACTTTTCCTAACAAATCCTGGGCATATTGATCTATATCCATTTCCTATAGTGGGAATTAAATCCCATTAAATATTGGTCAATTATTGATGGCAATTCGCAATGAACACCTACACCAACACAATACCATGAAGCTTGAAAATGATATAATGAGCGCGGGAAAAGTAGATTGTTCGCGGTCTACGGTTCAGCAGTATTCGATATAAGTTTGCACGCCGGCCGCGCTGACGCAGTGCTTCTCTTACCCTCTTGGACGTACGGTCGCCCGCAATGGGGACGAAGGTAAATTATACCATAAATTAATGAGTATTTTTGAGTTCCTAAAATATTAATTTCTTGGTTAACCGTTGCAGGAAATCATATTTTTTTAGATTGTATACGCAATTCGCATCTTATTTGTTTCTTTTATTATTTTGCTGTTCATTCTAAAAACTAATTGTAAATTAATTAATTTAATTTTACATCATTTAACTATGTACAAATGTCAATAACATGATTGTTATTAAAATTTAATATTTTATTTTCAGGCCTTAATATTATTTGTTTGCTGGGTGGTGGCAGATGCACAACCTGTGTCTTCAGAGAAAAACGTGAAAAATGCAGGAATTATAGACAATATTAGTGCTGAAAGTGTTTCGCGATTGTACCACAATGCCCCAGCCGGCGTTTACGCTAGTGCCACGCCATACGGAGCGTATTCCTTCCATGTGCCGTCCTTCGTCGCCCCAAAAAGTGCTTCAGGAAAAGAGGAAAGTGCCATCGTCCCGATAACGAATAGTTATTTGAAGGACTCGTACGGCAATCGATTTGTTGAGGCACCTCAAGCCTACAGATCTACTATTCCACAACAATTTGTGCAAATACAAAGTTTACCTGCACATTTGACCCAACCTTTAGTTTCACCGACTGTGCAATTTAAACAGTCCACACCTCATTTCTTCTCACCAGGGCAGTACAATGTTCAAAACATACAAAGTGGGCTCCCTTCCAACGTTGGTCAATATATCGTGCAACAACCTATCGGATACACTAATGTACAAAGTTTTGCTCCTAATTCAGTTCTGTACAGTTCCAACCAAATTAGTCAGTTTCAACCGCAAGCGGCTAATCAGCAACTAAGTAATAATAGAAATATCTATTCGGGTGCTCTTACTGCCAACAATAATTATAAGATAAATAGTGAACCAAAGTTTCAACGATTACAAGAGGTACCCCACGTTGCCTTCTTTTCTAATGAAAGACCGATTGCTAATCAACAAACGGCTCAAAGTGGACAACAATTGCAACAGCTACCGAAACAGACAACAGTAACAACAGTCGTTAATGGTAAAAAAATTGCTTTGAATTTGGTAACTAAACCACCTGTACCTTTGTTAGATCTTAGTCTCCTTGAACCATTGACGTTTGCAAATCCATTGGTGCCACAAGTTCAACATTTTTTGCCAAGAATAAATCAAGCAACTTACCATAAGCTGCCTAATCTCAATGTTGAACAAAACAAAAATAATCAAAATGAATTTCTCGTTCAGAACACAAAAACGTACAGTAGCGATGAAAAACCGAAAAATTCTTCGCCAAAAAAGAAACAAAAGAAGGTAATTCAGAAACACCAAACTAATGAAGAAAAAGAAACACCTCCAAAGCCCTCGATATCAGTTAATGGTGTACCCAATGAGAGTCCAGAGTTTTCTTATGAAATTAATTCTCCAAATTACAAAGAAACTTATACAGAAAAGAAAGTCAGCTATAACAAAGAAACTGAATCTGAACCCAAGACCTACAATTACGAAATGAAGACAGACAATAAACCAGTGCATTATAGCTACGAAAAAAATACACAGAAAAAACCAGTTCATGTAAGTTATGAGCATACCGAAGAGAAAGCACCAGTTCAATATAATTACGAAGAACAAACGCAAAAAGAGCCGGTGCATTATTCTTATGTGAAAAGTTCAAAGGAACCAGTGAGTCAAGTTCATTACGAAAATAAAAATCAAAATCCAAAACATCTTGTGTATGTGCTTAAACCTGATGAACAAGATCATAGTGACCAAGAACAAAGGGTTCACCATCATCCCAGAGAAAACTCGGGTGAAAATTCAGAAGAATCGTATGAAGACAACAATCAAAAAGAAGAACATGACTCTCATGAAAGACCAAAAAATCATGGACATCACGTTCACATACATGTTGGATCTCCTAAAAATACTCATCACAATCCCGAACATAGACAAGTTCAGTATTATCATACAAACAATCAAGAAGATCCAAATTTAGGACACCATCATAACACACCTCAATCTTTTGTACAAGCGCATAAAGATGTCCCAACTCATGAGCAACAATATTTCCAGCCCATAGTGCCTGAGTATGAGGAAGATATAAGAATAGTTCCGGAACACAAGCTCCATGAAGCAATAAGAGTTGATCCTAATCAACATATACAAGTAAATAACAATTCTCCACCACGACCACAAAACCATCCGACTACTTATGATTATCAAGAATCATTGTATGCGTCAGCACCAATAGTAAAAGGTAAGCCTAAACAAGAAACAAGAAATGACGATGACTCTTCAGAAAACACAAACGAGGATAATGATGAAATACTTGCAAACATGTTTAAGGAACAAGAAAAAAACGAAGAAAACTTTGAAAAGAGTTACAAGGATGCTGCGTATGGTTTTGCGGCATATGATGCGCCACGAATGGATACTGAAAAAGAAATATATAATCCAGAATCTTACGGTGCCCCACGCTATTATTCTGAATACAATATAGCTAAGAACCCGTTCCAGCAGTATGAGGCCAACGGTGACGAATTTCCGAAATTTGCCCGATTAGATTACAAGGATACAAGAGACAAAATGCAAGAGGATTACTATCTCGACTATGCGGTTAGTAGGCCAGAAAGCCTCCGAGATAGATTCCGCAATAAGGAAGGATACTATAAGATGTTTAAAAATCAAAGACCTGTTCACATTAGCCATGATGATGAAGATGAAAACAAAGAAAATGCAAAATACACTTCGAGGCTACAATACGAATACAATGAACCGCAACAAAAACAAAAAGAGCCTTATAGAAAACATAAAACAAATTCCGAAAACCATGAATATGATTATTCCAGTGATCAACCTCGAGATGCCTCCGCGCATGCCACTCGACCTCATTATAGGTATAAAACCAAAACGCAATTCGTAGAACCGCAATTTCAATACGGTTTTGAACCAATATCGATACCCCAACTTTTAGATAGTGAATTAGCTGCTATGGCATCGAACGATAACCCTAAAAGTGAAAAACAGGGCGTGAGAAAAAAGATATACAAAGAAAATTTATTTATTAAGAAAACTAGCACGAAAGGTGCAAAGAAAAGTAGTTGATAGCGTTTATAATTAATTAGGCCAAAACCAATGTTAGATTTAAGTGTTATATTATTGTTAAAATAAAAAAAATAAAATGAAAAAGCCTTTTTATTTGTAACGGAATCGTTGAAGCCTCTTACGCAAGAAATACTTTCCCTGTCGATACATTACGTGAGATTGATCTTTTTTGTAATTCTTTGAAATAGCCGTTTGTAAAAAAGCTACTCTTAACAAAGTCGCTGACCGTGGTAGTTGTAAAAACATCAATTTGGCATGCTTCTGCGCTCAGTTGTGACAACCTGAACCAATCTTAGGAAATGTTTCCTAGGATGTTACTCAACAGTTAATTAAAATAACTGTGTACTACAATATTAAAATATAATAACGAATTTTTTGGTCCCACTTTATTTATTGTTTTTAAAATGTTTCAACTACCTAGCTATCAAAACGTATTCTTATTTTCATGATTTTTCTTTGTTGCGAATCTTACATATGCTTCGTAACAGCAGCAGATCAAATAAATAATTATAATTAATTATTGCTTGAGTTCACAGGTGACAGGAGTTCATTGTTATTAATTATTGTTCAGTCTATGAGTGAATTTAAAAAGAGTAGGTTTTTAATGGTCTATGCCCTATGGTATGATATTATTATAATATGTAAAGTATGTAATGAAAGCATAGTAAACAGATTAGATTAGATTTAGATTAACATCTAAAATATAACTATTTAATTTGTGGCTAGTGTCACCAATTCTTTAGATTCCCTGCTATTTCTTAACGAATAACAAAATGAGTACAATAAAAAAACATACTTACTACTTTCTTAAGTTCATCCACAAAGCGCTACAATAAAAACATAAATACAAATATAATATTCTCAACATCAAATCGCCACTATCCTAATAGACGAGCTAGTTATCTTGCCCTCCCCAAGATCCGAACGAATTATGGAAGGCGAACGGCAACATACGAGGGAGCACGTTTCTATAACGGATTGCCAAGCAAATTGAAAAGTGTAAACTCATTCATTGTATTCAAAAACAATTAGCGAAACAAATCCTGGAAGACCACACACACCTAAACTTATGTAAATAACTTACTCTAAATCTTTAAACTAACGAATGATATTTTTTATAAATACCTATGTTTAAAATTAAGTTTCTCATGTCTTAATGGGAATAAATGTCTTTAAACCTTTTTTTCTGTACTGTGTATGTAGGAAATATACTGTCTCGTATGTCTGGTTAATATTTTTACATCATTTAGTATTTTTACAATACTACGTACAATCCCTTTACTAGAAATTACTAACAGAATCAAGTCTTATTTAACTAAACTTTTCACCTCAAGTAAGTGAAAAGCCCAGCCCATAAAAATCGATCAGTGATATTATACATGTCAGATTCATTTGATTTTTACTGTAATTTCCTTGGAAACTTTACTCTTCTTTTTTTGTAGGTAGGTTAAAAATGAAACAATTTATAAATTTAAATTAGTCTTTATTATAAACAAAATACTGACATAAACTTACAGCTAGGAAACTTTACTAACTTACAAGAGGATCTATGAAAATAGTATTTTAAATTTGACTAGTTGTAATATTATGAAAACCACATTGAAATACAGTTTCTCAATAAATCACGTCTACTCCTTACAGAGATATTATTGAACTATGCAAGAATGGATAAAAGTCTATTTACTGATTTTTTTAACGCTTTGCTATCTCTGTTTTCTATTATCTTCTGTGACAATTTCAGGAATTTGATTCTTTCGGAATAATCTCCAAGTCATAACTACGGTGGCGGCACCAAGTGTGAAAGCTAATACGGCTAAAATCATCGCCGTAGTGGACAGAGCGTAATGATTAGTGTCAGCATATAAATCAGCCACCAACGCTACGGGCCTCAGAATTTTGACCACAGGCTCACAACCTGATTCTCTGACGTATTTCGCCCATGTTCTATTAGCATATGTGAGTTCTCTAGGTTTGGCAAACGGCCTTCGACCTGGCACTGTTTTATTTGCTGTGATTGTTATGTTCCGAAGTTCATTGTAACGGCAGTACAGATTTCTCTTCTTTTTATTACCCTTCACTATTATATCTTTTTCAGCGCTCTTGGCTCCGATTAAGACGTCTAGGTCGCCTTTAATCATGTTTGCCCAGTCCCACATTTCGGCGATTTTGCAACCACAGATGAACGGATTCCCGATAAGATTAAGCGAATGGAGCTTCGGATTATTCGAGAATAACTGTGGATCAATTGTTGTCAAATTGTTGTTGCTAAGGTTGATTTTCTCTAAATGGTGTAGCCTTTCCAAAAACGCTAAGCTTCCTTCTTCCGATTTTATCTTATTACCGGCCAAGTTCAAGTCGGTTATATTCTCAGTATTTTTAAAAGCGTCAGGATTTAATGAGGTTATGTTGCTATTACTAAGATCGAGAACAG
>CAJQZM010021096.1:0-13275 GCA_907164665.1 Colias nastes | reverse complement strand
AGTAAGGACATTTTTAAATTTATTATCGGAGCTTTTATTACTACCCTTTGTAAAGTTTAGCATAATACAATGTAATGAGCTTATTTAAAATTATCTATTCTAATAACATTCGAGTCTTGTTCGAATATAAATTAGATCAGATGTAGGTAAATTCTACGAGATTACATTAATGATTAAACGATCAAATGAAAGTAATAATTCTCATAGTATTCACACGTATCAGTAGTATTCAAATAGGTAAGATCCAATATTATAATACAATTTAAATGTCAATAAATTGGTTATTAAAAATTTTTAGATAATCTATATGTAACATTCTCCTTATGAGCATTTATGAGACTTTTTATACAGTTACAAACTTAATAGACTTTTATCAATTTTATTCATATAAAAAGCAACAGAGGCGTAGTTTGACAGCAGCACGATCTACTCAAACTGACAGCGAATTTGCCAGACTCACTGCTATAAATTTGACTGACAGACTAATCCAAAATGGCTAACAATTTAGACAGTAAAAAATAAGTTGTTTTATTAACGTTGAAGTCTATTAGTGTAAAGTGTGAACGTTGTTGTAAACCATAATAAAAAATATTGTGCAATGGATTTATCTATGTACCAGTTCATTTCCTTCAAATTACAAGAAATCAAGTATTTGCAAATTTAATAATTCACTTTATGATTTCAAAATGAAACAAATTCAAAATGGATACAATTATAACGCAAATCCTTCCGCTAATTTGTTTCCCTTTCATGTTTAAACTATGGGAGTGGAGCGTTTTGACGAAGCTGCCTGAGGCGGGGTTTATGTAAAATACTTTTATGTAAAATACTACGTACAAAACTGTCTTTATCCGACTGTAATTCAACATTTATCGGAGTTATCTAAGGATAATATACAATCAATACAATCTCTACAAAATATTGCAATAAAGAAATCTCTATAAAAACTGATATCGAAAAAGAAGTTTTTAGTAGAGCCCGGATAAAATAATTTTAAAAGACATCCTATTGGATTAAGTGATGTTATTACTCGATTCTGATTGAATGAAATTCATCAGAAATATTATAATAATTAATACAGAAACCGAATTAATTTATTGGGTATAAAATATAGGACCTAATCGATGCTAAAGCTAAAGCGGGCAAAATGACCATAATTCTCGTGAAAGTTGAGCATGATGTGAAATCTAAGTTTGAAATAGACGAAGTTCAAGTTAAAGTACATGTAAAATTTACCTTATTATAAGAACATATATCCATATTTAACAACGAAAATCGTTTCAGTCTTCAGACTAGTTAATTATAGATTCCAGAACAGCTTTCCATATTTTAAATGGAATCTCCCTGAATTGAAAATTACAATGTCGAGGTTTATTTACTTAAAGATATAATATATTGATAAATGAACGTTTCTTTATGGTTATTGTGTTAGTGTAGAGCGAGGATATAACGCTATTTATAGTTTCAATTTAGTTTGAATGCTAAATGAACTGAGACGATTTATAACGATGAAGTTTAAACCGAATAAATTTGCTTCGCTGAGATCGTAGTGAAAATAATGTGATAATAATGCAATGAAACGAGATAAAAAACAGATAGATATACTTTGACTTCATGATATATTTATCTACTTTGACTTCATGATATATTTATTTTTTTGTACTTTTAGATCAAAACAAAACCTATTCCGGAAAATTCGTTTATAAATTGGTTTTTATTTTACATAGTCAGCATCTTCGTATTAAATAATCTCGATACTTGGATAATTCTTTCTTAAATATTTCTATACAATCATACACAAACCAACTACATTTAGTTAATTTCGCATTATTACATTGATATTCTCCTGTGGTTGAGTTATTTCAAGGCAAAAATATAAATATTAAATATCAGTTATAAAGTTGGAAGCCGCATTCTTATAAGATTCATCTTCGTTGCGATTCATGATTAAGTTTTCGAAGCAGGAGTTTAAAAGTTATTTCGAGTTCGTGGTCGTGATGTGGCTTTGACGTTTTGAGCTGTTTTACATTATGTATTCTCAATCTGTGTTAGATAAGTTTGTACTCTTATAATCACTTTGGACGTCGTGGCCATAATTTCGTAGTAGTGCAATCTGTCTCTTTTACTTTCCTTATTTATGAGCTTTTTAAAATCTTTTAAATTTATGTTTTGCTATTAGATTTCTCTGAAAACTATAATCGGTTGCCAACCCCATTATCAATAACGTGTTATGTAGAGTCCATGTTTCTGTAATTTTGGTACCATTGTACATGTACTTTTCTGTACCATTTAGTCATCGCACGTGATTATGAAATGATGATCCTTGTTATCCAGAGATACCGAACAATAATTTGTTTTCTCAATGTGCAACAAAATTTTGGTTATAATTACAAATAAAATTATCTAACAAAGTATTATATAATATTATGATAATAGATTGGTTTTACTTATATATATAAGTAAAACCAATCTATTCATAATACAATCAACATCAATATTATTAATTGAATTGCTGCTATTGTATAAACTTCAATTATTTATACAATAACTTACCTACAGCATTCCAAATGCCTATATCTACACCCAGGCTCCACGGCACAGCCGCGGACGTGGCCTCCAACCACGGACCATCGGGTGGCGTGGTCTCCAGGTCCACGGCGGGTTCACTGACCCGCGCGAAGACCACCATCTCACTCTGTGGTGACATGCTCCAGTTGAAGCAAGTTAACAGTTGTGAACTGATCTTGAGGTTCACCTGTCTGTAAGGAATAAGGGGTTTGAATGCTGCTTGATAGTAAATTGTGGAAATCGATATGTTATTACAGCTGATTAATATAAAGTTAGATTAAAATAGGTAATAATACAAGATTATCAGTTTGTAAAGTAAACGCGCTTTTTTGTTGTGAGTAATAAAATATACAATCACACGAAACTAAAATGTGTCCCATTTAATCAATAATAGGATAATAGGCTCTTGTAAAGAATCTTATATAGTAACTAAAATCGTCAAAACAATACTCTATAGGAAATAAAATATAAAAAGTGGTAATATTTTAAAGATAATACCCAAAAAAATATTTAGATATAGGTACGATGAACTATCAATCAAGTAATTTACCCAATAGTCTAAACTTTGATAGAATCTAGAGTATACATAATGAAGCAGTATAATGGTAGGTATAAATCTTGCCTCATTCTATTCTATAGCCGTGTACGTAAAAGCGGAATATCTATTAAAACTTTGCTATTTGAAGTGAGCCGAACTATTCGAGCGAGCAATTACACCGGTCCCAGGTGAAATAAATAAAGCTATGTAATTTCACACTCCATTGTAATTTTAAAAATGTGCTCTAGATTTCGGAGCTCTTCCATATTTATGAGTTTAATGGATTTCAAAAAAGTTTATTTAAGTACCAAACTAACGCAATCTATCTCGCCGACCGTGATCGAGTGATGAATATTCAAACTTTTAGATTTTATTTCGATTGTCCTTTGTTACAAAATTGCTTCAGTGGGTTTGTAGAACCCCTTATTAAATTTGACTCTTTCACTATTAAACCAAGAGATAGATAAAGAATGTGTAATAATACTAAAAATATTACTTAGTATGTTTTTTTTAATTAAATAAAATAATAATTCAATAAATTTATAAAATATCTTAAATAGAATAGAAGGTTCACTCTGAACAAGTAACGCAGCAACGTGATGTAAATAAATATTACAAAAAGCATGTTACACAGGGACAAATTTTATTTTGTATGGAAATTATAGGAAACTATCAATAAGAAAACTACACAAATATAAAAGTTATTAGACATCGAATAAGGTAGAATAATGACGCATTAAAAAATGTAGAGTCGTTTTTTATTCAACACGATTTCGTGGTTCTAGCTAGTTTCATAGAAAAGTTATTTTACAAAGTTTCATCTCAAAGGATTACCTTCGAGGCGGGAATTAAACCGCCAATGGTGAGGGAACCTTTTTCTTTCTTTGCCACAATCGATTCCCTAACCCAGTTTTCTAGGGTTGCTAGCAGGTCAAACAAATGACACACAATTTACATAGTCTGTTGACATTTTAATTCGCGAAATCCAGACTTTAATATTTATCCCTTAATCAAATATCTGTGTAGAAATAATTCAATCTAGGTTTCTTAGAACTAATATATTAAATTAAATTCGTGCTGAATATAAATAGAGGTTTAAGAGGTAGGTGGGTAGGTTGAGTGTGATGATTTATTACTTTAATTACCTATACAATATAACTTGTTCTAACATTTGCTTATTTTGTGGATACTAGCTACACACTATACACTTACACAGTAAGCATAATGCTCATAGTTATATGATACATATACCTGAGATATAGATTAATAAATAAAACGAAATATTAAACCATAAATTGGATACAGTAATTGGATTTAAACAGTAATATAACTCATAACTTTCCAACAACATCAAGTTATACGGTATCATCGCTAATGCATTACTCAAACACTCAAGTTAAAGTTATAACTTATGTCTATACTGAAATTACCTCGCTACAGAAATAATGCGAGAGTATTCGTGATCATTTTTCATTGCGCAATTATAGAATAATTAGCACAATTTGTTGAATGTAAAGTAGAAATGGTAAGATAATAAATATAAATTACCTTCTAAGTCTTTTATGCATTATTTATTTGGATTATTTGCATTTAGTACAATGAATATTTGTTATTTCATGATAATAATCAGAATATAATCGACTGAAATAGGTAGGTATCCTTACTATATTATATTATCTACACTGATGAAGCTATAAAACATGCGTACAATATATTATCGAAATAATATTCATTTAAAAGTAAAATGAAGTTGAAATGAAGTTCCGCCGTCGTAAGTTCTAGAACATTCTTTTGAAAGAAATACGAATAGAAATAAAAGCGTTTAAACTGAAACAGTTTTAGTAACAACTAAAATGATATAGAAAACCTTCATATGCTCATACAACTTCAACTTATGCTCATTTGTTTTCAATAATCATTTTTTAAACCATTATAGCAAGCCTGTGACCACTTACTATACTTTCAGCAAACTTTTCGTTGTAAAATTTTAGCAAAAATAATGTCATTTCTACACAAGTAGAAACAAACAAAGAAATACTAAGATGTACGAATGTTTGTGTGATATTTTCACGAGCGAATACGGGACTTCATTTGAGAGATTACACGCAAGGCACGTTGTATCTGACATAAGTCAAAGCTTAGCTCCTGCTCTTTGCATTGCTATAATTTACATGCGAAAAGATTGAAAGCAATGAGAAATCTGGGATATTAGTGTTTATATTTTATTATTCTCATCACCTTCTATGCAATAATTCAACAAACAGTTAAAAAATATTTAGTTGAATGTTGAAGAGACACTTAACAAAACTTTCAAAATCAAATCTCCCTCTTTCTTCTTTTTCTTTTTATAAAATATAATAAGAAAAAGAAGAAAGAGGGAGATTATGGTCTTAAGCATTTCTAAAGTCTAGGTAGGTATGAGCATTACAAGTGATTAAAAGTATAACTTATAGATATTATAACCTTATAAGGCTCATAAGTCAAAGGAAAATTTACGTATTCGTGTCTCCCCAAAATTACTCCATTTACTATTTTAAATAAATTTCCTTTATCAATATTCTTCGCTTCGTAGATACGAGAAACGGCATTCCACAAGTACTGTTTGGTCTCCACTCTACGTTGATAAGATAGAATTCTGTTACTAGCATAAACTTTTATTTTATCTTGTACGAGCCCGTAGCGAGCGCATAAAAGCAATAACACCAACAGCAATACAACTTTTACAATGGCTTGTACGCATTAGAACTTATTCAAGCGAACCAAAAAGTTCAAGACGAATATATATTTGGAGATATCTGAGTACCTAAACAGTAAACAGATACTGACAGTAGCGAAACTCCCTACAAAACGTTCGAATTGACTCCTAATTAGGCATCCACTTAGAAGTATGCTACAAGGATGGACGCATGCACCGGTGTGAATGGTAATTCTCATTGATAATAATAGTCTATTTCTTTTTACTCTTTGGTTTCATGTAATTGCGAATCATCATCGTCCGATATACTTGTACTTGGTCATACAATAAACTTAAACTTAGAACTCTTAGAAATCTCGACGATACTTATGTCTGTGTGAGTAAGCCGTTTCGAACGTTTTCTAGGGAGTTAACCTACTGTTCGTATCTGTTTACCGTGGTACCTACCCATTGCGATTCGTATCACGCAGCACTTAGGTAGCAGAAATTTAATTACACGGATCGCGAGCCCGCGAACTTTGTTGGTTTAATTGAGTTCCATACTAATCTTTAACTCGCTCTTAGCGAAGTACGATACCTAAGTTATAGGTGTGGAACTTGGGAACCGCTAATGGCAACACTGTGTTCGAATCGCTGATACTCTTCGAGAGGTAGAAAAAATCTTTATTTTACTTTGGGTAAATTTCAGGGAACTTTGCCATTAAACAATCAACGGGAGTTTTAGGTTAAAGTGGTTTTTATGTAAAGTATGGAAAATGTCAAAGTGTAACAAAGAGAATAAGGTGGTTATAAACGATTTTCTCTTAAAAATTATGTTTGAGGATCGAATAAAATTATACCCATCTTACTAACTCTGTGAAACATCGTGTAATATTTTACGAGTATATTTACTTATTTTACGAATGAATGAAGGAATGAATGAAAATTATTTATTTGAGCTAAAACAAGGACACAATACGAAAAAACACAGACAATATACGTTCATTTTTTTTGTATATTGTAAATAGACTTGTGTTAAATAAATTTGTTTGAAATAAGAGCATCCACGTAGCTTGGTAATACTTATCTTTACTATCCTTTCGGTTAAGAGTATCAAGCCTTTATTCCAAGAACATCCTTTAGTTTTCATTTCTTAAAACGGAGCATCCACTCAAAATAACATTTGTTATGGTGGATGGTATAAGATAAAGAAACAATTTGTTTAAAAACATAAACTTAAATTATTAATAAACATGACATATTCAATATTCATGAACTATTAATAATTATAGATAACAGCTTGCGTGCATTTATGTCACTATATTATGGCATTAGCCTATGCTAAGATGTTATTTGTTATCATTATTCTATAGAAGATAATTTAAAAGAAAAACACTTATTGATAAAACAATATCGCTATCTTAACAATAGAGTCGTAGTATGTCAGTACAGTCGTAGTGTATGTCGTAATAAGAAATTGAGTTAGATAAAACATGTGGTGTTCCCAGTCTGCGCGTGCTAATTAATCAGTTAAATTGTTAGGAATGTCACGGGAGTGTGAATTTTGTTAAGCTTATGCCGTTAACCTTTACTTGGGGTTACGAAGTAACTATTCTCTAATCTGTGCTTGGGGTAGAATGAGATTGTGTGGAGTTCCCTTCGGCGGCATTCTTTGGATTTCATTAGATTATAATGTGTCTGTGTGTGTGGATTTTTTTACTTTATCATGCAGATAGTACCTACTATATGCATAGATATTTTGCTGTTAATTACCATAGTGTCGTTATAGGAACAGCCCATTTTGTTGCTTCGTAGTTTATGTTTTTAATTCAATACAGTACGATTCAAACTTAATGGCGGCTCGGAACATCGAACGATCTGATGCGCAGAAAAAAATTTTGGTTATCAGCGGGGAGGACGTTAAGGTACGGATCTGCGCGCACATGCATTCGCAGCTAACTTCCGAACCGCCATTAAGTTTGAATCGAACTGTAAAAATCAGTCATTCTACAACTGCCTTATCATTTATCTCAAAATTAAATGTGGTTTATCCAAATATAATTTAAAACGCTATCACACATCACTTATACGCAACAAAGTTCGTGCGATCCTAACGCTACTCTAGCAAACTTCACTTTGAAAACTTCTGAGGTGGCTATTACCTCTTGTAAGCGTTTTGTTGGTAAGCGATAGCCAAGTTCTATATGTACCTAATGTTCTTGAAGAACACTTTACTTTTGACACTGAAGTTTTTATTGCGTTTTGTTAATGATGGATATTGCGCTCTTGTTTTAGTAGATAGGTGCGTTTTCTAGTGTAAATAAATATCTATAACTTTATTTGCTCAAATGTGGTTCCTATAAAAGTAGATTGGCGAGATATTGCAAGAAATACTAATTTATCAGTAGAAATCTTGTAAAAATATTCAAATAAGGACTGTTAATGATAGAAACATTCAGAAAATTCTATAAGTTTTATATGACTATTTACCTATCTAAAATTTATTATCTATAAAATGTTACGTAGATTTATATAGAGTTTATGTAGTAGTACTTACCTATCCGTCGTGTTATACGGGGACCCAAAATATTGGCTGACTGACGCCAACTCCATTCCGCCCCGATAAATTGACACCAGCGCTAAGTCTAGTGTTTTAGTCTGAAACAAGCAACATTTATGTTACATACTGTTTATTTTACGATATATTATTAAATGTTTATTTTATATAATTGTAAAAAATTGTGAAAACGTCATAAATTATGATAAACGATAAACTATGGCGTGGGACATAAATTAAAATTTATTCAAGTCATCATACAGTAAAACTGTTCTAAACAGAAGCTTAACTTGATTTAAATCTGATTTTACTATTTATACCACATTAAGAAATTTATTGTCCCTTTAAAAATGTATAAATCGTAATAACCGTTAAATGTGTAATCGTAAAATGTCGTAATTCGTAAAATATTGGTACCTATCGCAAGTTTATTTTCTTTATGATAGAGAGCGAATATAAAGCACAATCTTAATGCCCATATCGGTAATGAAAATAATAAGATTTGCGCCGCTACAAATGTAGCAGATATTTCGTCTCTAACGAAAATGTACAAGCTAAAGAGAGAAGTATAAACTAATCTTACTTACTTATCACAATTTTTTCCGCTATCTCGCCTCAAAGACATTCACGTACGGCTAATTCAAAGTTCATTTAGTAACTTTTATTCTATTAAGAGTCTGGCTATACACATCCTTCATATAATAGAGATGCGGAAAAAATATTAATAAGTAATATAGGTGCACAGGAATATAGCCCTTTTATCCTCGTCATAAGTTTTATATAGCGTTGTAAGGTTTTGTTGCGACAGTTCTGATGTTATATTTATATAAGGTCTCATCTCACATTTAATATTAAGCTGCCTCCGGCAACCCAAGTTCTTATATTGAACCTTGAGGATATAATTTTCTTAGCGTTAACTATTTATATAGAATATTGAAAGGAAACGACAATACAATATCTTGATGGAATCGAATATGTCTTGTAAGAAATATGTAATTTAACTGTGGGTGTAAGAAAACTTTTTGTTTGGCAAATAGCGAAAGTTGTTTATTACGTACTTTGTAGGACATTCGTAAAAATAACTTTATTTCATTCCCAAAATAAGTTTTGTTATATTAAGTCTAACTAGGGCATACTGTATGATATAAGTGTTTGCTTCAACACTGTTTTTATCAGAAAATTTGTTTTTTAATACATTTAATTAATTACTATTAAGTTCACAATTTCACACCTTCATTAAGAATAATTATTCTGACGTAGGTATGCGAATGAAATAGTAAAATCATGGTGTGTGTGTTATAAACAATGTGTTGACACTTGACATCGTTGATAGGCAGTCTTATATTTTGTAGGAACATTTTCAATATCAACACCGATATTATGTATTGTTACAATGTAAATGGAAGTATAATATACTTATCGTTTGTATTATAAATCTTAATACATATTTGTACTAGTGCTATTTACTAAAGTAATTGAAACGTGAAAAATTTTATTTACCGAGTCGCAAGTAAATAGTAACATCTTGTTTAATATAGTTAAATTGAAAATGCTAGTAGTTAAAATTGCAATCGTAAAAATTTACTCACTCGATATAACAAATAACAATACTCGTAGACACGTCAAACGCTAACGAAAGAAATGAGCCATGAAAGTGAACTAGTTATTCCCTACATTGTACACTGCAGAGTATCAATTATGTAACACACGGCGCGCTTATATTTCATCACACAGTTTCTCACATAACCGTACGATTTAATCACTTCACTTAAAATACGCCGAACATCGATGGCCGAAGACCGTTTAGCCCGTTATGCCCCGGGTTATTCAAGGCTTAACACAATTAACCTCTTATCCTAGATAGCAACTGTCAGTTCAGCCAATTGACAACATTTCATTTTTTATAAGGCCATGAAAGAAAAAAACCGTTTCTTTATTTTGCTCTTGCGATTACAGAAAAAAAATTATTTCATTTTTTAATCGCATATTTTAAGAGAAATTAAATAAAAACGATAAATGTGATGATGACGTCATACATACGGAGGAATAAAAATGCGCCTTAGCCTAATTTAAAAAAAGTAAAAAAAAAAAAACTATCACTGACATTTACAGGGTATGGCATGTGTCAAATTTCATATTAATGTCATTTTTGTGAATTATTCATGTAAACAAACTTTTAAATCGTGTTATTGTGTTTTGGTTTTCTAATTTAATCTCATTAGCGTGATGTTTGTTCGATTGGAGTTGGACCAATTCATTTATATTATACAAATAGTGCCTATAGTGTTCATAATTTTCTTGAAATAAAAGACTTTGTTTACTTACTAAAAGTTGTATTTATTTAACACTTTCCAACGTTTTTGGGATAGTATATTTGTTTCCCAGAAATTTTCAGCACCCCTTAACAAATCCTGCATAAAGTCATAATCATCAGTACTTGTGAATAAGTTTCTTTTGTTTAAAATTTGGATCAGCAAATAACAATTAACAATATTTACAAAGCTTGACGAATCAAAGTGACAAATGTGTCAAAATGTCAGCTGTCAAGTTTTTTTTTAAATTTAAACTAGGTATGTGGCAAAGGAAAAAATGTATTCCTCCGTATGTATGACGTCATTTGGCGCTTACGACATTTTAGAATGAGATGATTTTAAAACTCAAAAAGATGAATGAAAACTTCCATATTTAGAAAAAGCAAAAAATACGTGTATCATAATTTTTGATCTAGTTTTCATTAAAATAAAAAAATAAGTAGCTTAAAATTTTGAAATGTTGTCAATTCCACAAATTAGGAGCGTTCTTGGCAAGAACCAGCTATTTGCTTTATATTATAAATTTTGCTAACTACCGTGCTGGAAAGGAACAGTAATATTACTCGCTATATTCATTATTTTATCTGAAAGTGTGATGTAAGTGCGTACTCATCGCTTTCAATTTCACGTTTTAGTAATATTAAACTTGCAGCAAGTGTATAATGTACTCGTACATTATATAAATACTTCAATTTTACATGTTACTGAGAAATCATAATAATGAACGTTTTTAATGACGCAACAAGTTTTCATTAACAAAGTGTCTTATTATGTTAGTGATATACAATATACATAATATTATAATATTATCTTATACTTATTAGGTTATCTGGGGTTTAATAGAAGTCCAGAATAATATTACTGTGAATATAATTACTAATAGAAATTACTTTTCAAACATCAATGGTCTCTGCGATGCTTTGCTACATTTATGCTACGTAATATTAAATTTGATGCGAAATATTACCTGTATATTCGTGTAATATACTCTATAATAAACTAACATGATTTATAATATCCAATAGGCACGTTTGTGTACGTTTCTACATATTTATGCTAACTGCAAACCAAATGGCAAACGTCATGCAAGGATTTCATAGAAAAATTACGTCAATCGGACAAAAAAGTACAACTAGGATAAAAAATGGAAATGGTTCACGTGCAAGGCATTATAAAGCTTTAATTTTTCATTTAAATTTAAAGCTCTCTTTCTCTATCATAGAGACGAGTTATTTGCATTTATCATATCGCATATTGAGTATTCTTTTATTGCTAAGAGTTAATCCGGGATAATCAAGGCAAAGAACTAATTAAAAATGTAATATTTATCTCAAGAATTACGAAGCTATTTTTGACATGTTTCTTTAAAATCGGTTAAAAATTATTTTATAAACAATCACTTTTAAAGGATTAAAAGCCTAAGATATATAACTACCTAAAAATAGGTACATAAACTATCAGAAATAACGTTAATTTTACAAACTGTTTCCGTTACTGTTCCTAATCAAGAATGAAATTCTTTTCCGATAGTAACAATATTTCAGAACGAAAGTAAGGAACACATACAAAACAATTCGCATAAAAAATGAGAAGGGATCAGAACCTTTCATACTACTCGACTTTAGTTATATATTACGGTATAATATAAACAGTATTTTATAGAAATAGACATGTAGGTGCTGATTTGTTTGGTTAGGACAGCTATGCGTGGTAATTTGTTTGGTTAGATACTTGAACTTTTTCGGAAATCCTTTTTATGTAAAGCGAATGGTAGTATCGTGGTTGTATAATAAATCTTATATACGTTGAATAAATGAAATAATAACACGTGTAGCTCTGTGAAAGATTTTTACGTTTTGTAAATATTCATATTTTACTTTTGAGAAACGTGTTCGTTACTACAAATGAACCGTATTATTTTTCCAAAATATTTGTATTGTTCTAAAGATTTATTTCCTCTTAACTCTCATCGGCGATTGTCACACTGCCACGCACCACGCTGCATGTTGCGTGACTGCGTGTTTAACGTTACTTGTAAGTATCTCCGTTTGTATAGAAAACACGCACAGTCCAACACACTGAAAACGCAACCACGCGCGTTCATGCGGATCACGCGCAAACACGCGGAGAAACATGCACCCCCGCGCGTAGGTGCGGGGTGAGACGCAAGGTATGGCACACCGAACCCGCAGTGCCGCGCGTCGTGATGCTCAGTATTGCACGACCACCACAGAGAACGGCGAATAAATGAGAGCCGCCGTGCGTGAATCTACAAACGCACCTACGCGCGTGAGTGCGCAAAAAACCCGCACGATTTAGCAGATCTGCACTCCCGCAGGAACGCGCGTAGGTGCGTCGACACGCAATATGCAGCATGATGCGGGGCAGTGTGAAGATCGCCTATGTATATTTAAAAAAATATATCTGATCATTTTCCTATTTGGAGAAACACAAACAACAACACCATGTATCGTGTCTATTGCAATTGATTGATTGATATCCATCTCGATTGTTGCTAATAAATAAATACTGAATTATTCCTATCTCTTTGCACATTTTGCAGAAATTAGCATATCATTAATTGCACGCCTCATAAGCGAAGCGTTGAGGTGGGTACTACTGTCAC
>CAJQZM010021088.1:0-55706 GCA_907164665.1 Colias nastes | reverse complement strand
GTCCCGAAATTCAAGAGTGACGACGGAATACAAGTTTAATTTCGTGAAAAAAAAAAAAGCTAAAAGTGAAATTTAAAGTTCAAGCAGCAAGCATTTTACATTAATGTAAGGTAACGAATTATTTTAGTTAAAAGATCTATTTTTTTTTTGTCAAAAACCATTATTATGTTATATTTATTATACATAAATATATATAACTATGTATAATCAAAGTACTTAGTAACAGATAATTCTATTAGTTCATTGTTTGTTTTATAAACCGCTACCAAATAGGGAAATGGTATGCAGCGTCTGTAATTTCGTCTCATATTTCGTGTTACCATGTAGGTAACTAGGTAGTCACAATGCATCGTTCTGTGCATTTTATAAAATGTTCGTAATGAAATACGATCTTGTCAATTCAATTGAGTGTGAAACTTTAAGTTTTTTTAATTAACATTTTGGATTCGGAGGGTCACACTAATTTCATAAATAATGATTGTAATGAAACTTATATTTCAATATTTAAAACATGATTTAAAGAGACTAAAGTAAAAGTATATTCTTATTTGATTAAATGAATTACCATGATAAATATCTAATGATATTTGTGAAGAATAGACGAAGAGAAAAAGTAAATATTTGTCGTTGTATGAATACAAAAAAAAAATTACTCAGATTGTTTTTTTTATGTTAGGGTATAGATGGAATCTTAGCTTGATCACCTAAGTTTTTCTTTTATATTCCTATCAAAAATTAAATAATGTGACATTTAATTACTCGAAGAAATAAGAATTAATATTGTATGAAAAATAAAAATAAATTAATATGTAAGCCTGAGAGCTACAATTGAAAAGTGAAATGATATGATTTATTGTTAGTAACAAGGTACACCAGGATACAAGACAGGCACGGAATCCTTGTAATTCTGATCATGATTAGGTCGAGCTACCACTCGTGAAGATAACTTGGACACATGGTACCTATAAATAAAGGTATAAAATATATGATATGTAATTATGTGTTAAAAGAACTGCCTGAATTAATGTTAATGTTATAAATAAATAAATATATTTCTTGTATCTTGAATTATTGAATATAATAAGATGAATAATATAAAACACGACGGTGTTATTAATTATAATTATGATAAATATTAAGAGGGAAGATTACCCTAAATGAAATTGTGTATCTTGATATTGTTGTACGTATGAGGAAGTACATAAAGAATAAAATATATGAAGAAAATTTAATACAGATAATGAATATTATGTCGTTTCTAAGTATGATGTGTAAACTGTAAGCACATAAATAAACGTATTCTATGAGGATATATTGTAAGATTTATTGAAAGATAATTATTATTTTACTCGGATATGACTATTAATTAATTACGGACTGTGACATTTTTAAATACGGATATGACGATAAAATATTTTCTAATATTGTATAATTTTTCCATTATTTTCGTACATGAGAAGTTAATTAAAAATTATTTGTTTTAATCTATTAGTATTAGTTACTATGTAGTGTGTAAGCCAATGTGTAAGCGTGTAGAATGTTGTTTTTTGGAGTTTTAAAAATAAGTACTTAGAAATTCATGCTATTGTTTTAATTTTGATTTTATTTACTCGTTTATATGATAGGTATTAAGATATGTAACCAAAAACGAAGAAAAACTTTGCATTATATTTAGCTAAAAAAAAAATGTTAATTACTATTTTTTTTATTATTTTCTATGAGGGGAGATGTAGTGTGTAATGTATCATGTATGTTATGTATGTGTGCGTCATACTATATAGTCCTGTGGTTCTTTAGTTTAAGAGCAGTACTTGTAATAGCAGTTGTAACATCAGTTCAATACATTATAATACAAGCTTACAGTCGAGACAAGTGTTTCATTAAACGCCAACCATTGCAATACACATCCTCACAAACTTTCGCATTTATAATATTAGTAAGATAAATTTATTTCCAAGCAAAGATTTATGAAAATTCACGTAAATTCATGTGAGTATATAAATAGATAAAGCAAAGAACTTACGAGTCTGTATTTACCGTGAAGTCATATATAACTTTTTCTTCCAACTTCCATCCAATATCCGCTTTAAAAGGCTTTCTAGCTAAGTTGAAATTGAATGTAATATTCTTTGAACAACCTGCGTGATAGAGGAAATTAACTTATCACTATTAAAATATTAAATATTTTGTGCATTCGTATTGTTGAATGAAATAATAAGGCATGAAATAATGTATACTGTATAGTCTTAAATAAAAGAAAAATTTTAAGAAGCTAAAAATAATAAATTTAGAAAAGGGATATAGCTCCTTGCTTCAATTTTCCTCTATTGTTACATAAGTTTATTTCTAACCATCTTAAAAAAAAGAGGAATTTCGACTTATACTTATATTGCTATAAAACTTTTGATACGATAAATATTCAGGAATTTTCATTAATTCGATCTCAGCGTGGAAATTAAACTCAAAAATATACATTTAAAATGTCATATACCTACTTGAGTAGATTGAAATCTTTCGCAGATTCATAAAATGCATTAAGTCCATGCATTCAAATGTACTCAGAGGTTATTAACCTTATTATTTAACAGGAAAAGATTCAAATGCGTATTCATTAGGAAAATGATATCTACTAGAAACTTGATAAAAATACTATACAATAGTGAAATGTTTTCCCTAAGGATATAATTATCAGGCGAACGTAAATTGTTATTGTCTCAATGCTCATTACAAATATTATTTATTTTTGTTACATGAATTAATACATAATAATAGTGACGTATAATAATTATTACGTTGGTATCGGTATGAATGAAATACAGATAGCGACAGGAAGGACAGATTGTTCCAATGTAAATTATTATTATTCATAATTTTCCTTTGTTTATCCTGTAAACAATTTAAATTAATTTTTACATGTAACTATCCTACTTATATCTATATATATCTTGCCTATACAGGGTCACTTGTAAAACACCAGCAACCTCGCAGCCCGTAGGACAAGATATCTAATATCATAAGAAACAACATTTGTTCTACGACTATTGACATAACGCAATAAATTATTTTTAAATGATTTTTTAAGCTTTTATTGTACTCTCCTAACATTCGCAAGTCTATGTTCAATGTCATGCGCTGACTGTCGCAGATAGGTCAAGTTCAAAGGCGCTAGCGCCGCTCCGCCCCTACCTTCCCCCTCTCGTTCGCTTCTTGTTTACGTAATTTTGGGGATGCGCGTAGTTTATAATATTCAAACGGAAAGTTAAATGAATATTTATTTTTGTATGAAAATAAAATCTAACAAATTATCAAAAGTCGTAGAACAAATGTTGTTACTTATGATATTAGCTATCTTGTCCTGCGAGGTTGCTGGTGTTTTACAAGTAACCCTGTATAATAAGAATATTAGAGTTATATTCAGGCACAGAATACTTTAATAGTAGCTTACGCTAATTTAGGTGTAGTTTGAGTAAAGCACCTAGTGTATTTAAATTAATTTACTGTTTTTATAATATGTTAAAACAATTTTAATGAATATAATTATTAAGGTATGATAACATATTATGTATCAGGTACAATAAATTAAAGTATAAACATCCTTTATATTACTAGTAAAAATATCTATTCATAAAGAAGATAAACAATCAGAATCATCATTCATTGCTTTTATTTTTCCACCACTGTCCTAATGCTTATCATTAGTCATAATATGTTATATTTAGGGCCGATTTTTCAATCCTTGGATAAAACTTACCCGTCCAATAAAGTATTACACGATAATATTAAAATGTCACGTAAACTGTCAAATACGGGCAATTAGAATAGGTTTTTAAAATGGTAGTGTAATACGTTATTCGACGAATAAGTTTTAACTAAGGATTGAAAAATTAGCCCTTAGTAATTTAAACTGACAAATAAGCTTCTAATAACACCCAGAAGAATCTGAAAATAAATATGAATTAAAATATGTCACAATATTTCCAAGTCAGCGTTAAAAATACTTGAAAGTGTAACAGAGTTACAGGTGCTTTAAAGCCTGCTAACAGCTCCAAGTTTTTGTATCGAACGACCAGTCGTCTAAAAGTTTGCAAACAAGACTTCTGCGTTCAACAGAACCTAAATCACACGTTTCTAGAACTTTCCAAGTGGCTGAGACCTAGAAATAATGTTACATAATTGATACATAACATAGAGTTACAAAGTGGGACTTGTGGATGATATCGATATTGGATGTACATAATCATGAAACAAACATGTTATTTTATATTGGATATGGCAAAGATTTTGATCTTGTTTCACCAAATATATTTTTGTGAATGTCGAGACAACGGACTGATTGACAGTTTGCATTTTACTTTATTCAACCACGTAGCTGATGTATTTTATAGAAAATATTTGATCTGATTGATAGGTACTAGATAATAAAAATATAATAATAATAATAAATTTCTTTATTTCAGAACAATTTACAGTCCCATAATTTACAAGTTATGTATATAATTATAATTATAATACGAAAAAAAAAACAATGAACAAAAAATAGCCATTAATTATATTACAATAATTGAAATCCAAGCTTTATATAAACTACTAGTAATCATTCTGTCCTCGCGCTGGCCCTCACGGCGTAGAGGAGCGTCCCCCGGGTGGCGGATGGGGGGGTGGTCGGTCAGCTTGCCTTGCTAAGATGACCGGTCAAGTCCTTTGGACTCGCTGACCAAAGTAGGGTGTGGTCCTCCAGCATATAGGGGGTTGTGCGGCGGGTTAACTACCCGCCTGCGTAAAAAATCACTAAGTTACGAAACCGACAAGAGTACAGTACCGATCAGATCCCAAAACTAACGAATTGCGGCAAAGAATTATGGACTTCCGATTAGCCTCATGGAATGTACGTTCACTCTACCGACCAGGCGCCTTGTACCAAGTAAATAGGGATATACTAAAATACGGTGTTGGTATAGCAGCCCTCCAAGAAGTAAGGTGGCCAGGAAAAGGGGAATGTAATGTTGATAATAACTCTGTTTTGTTCTATAGCGGTAGTAACACTGGACGTCACACACATGGCACTGGCTTTTTAGTCCCCACCAACTTATTAGAGAACGTGATACGTTTTGAAGCAATATCAGACAGGTTGTGCATGATTCGCGTTAGGGGAAAATTCTTTAATATCTCTATAGTAAACGCTTATGCATCAACCGAAGATGCTGACGAAGACACCAAAGACAAATTCTACGATCACCTTGAAACAGTCTATGAACAACTCCCAGGCTACGATGCAAAAATAGTAGTTGGAGACTTCAACGCCAAAATCGGCCGAGAGGATATCTTTATGCCAACAATTGGTAAGCATAATAAACACAATACCACGAATGACAACGGTGTGAGATTAATAAGCTTTGCCTCGAGTAAAGGTATGGTAGTGAAGAGCACTATGTTTCCGCATAAAGAGATTTATAAAGGTACGTGGAAGTCTCCAGATGGGAAAACTGTCAATCAAATTGATCACGTTCTTATAGATGATAGACATAAAAACATTATTCAGGACGTAAGATCATATCGAAGGGCCGACTGTGATAGCGACCACTACATGCTAGGAATAAAAATTAAAAGTAAAATTAAAAAATCCGGAAAGGAAAGCAGAATTAATACAGAAATAATTGACGTGGATGGCTTACAAGATGAATTAGTTAGAGAAAAATTTAATATAGAGATAAATAATAAATTCCAAAATTTGACAGTTGACGAAGACGTAGATAGAGCTTGGGACAACATTAGGAACACAGTGAAGGAAGTTGCTAGAAAGATACTGGGCAGGAAAAATAAAAGGAGAAAGAGAAAATGGTGGAACAACGAATGTGACAATATCATTGAGGAAAAGAAAAAATTTAAAGTACTAGCGGAACAAAGCACAAAATTCAATAATAGAGTTACAGAAAGAAGCCAAACGAATAATCAGGAAAGCGAAAAGACAACATTTAGATAATTTAGTCAAAACAATGGAAACACTAATACGAGCAAGTGAATCTAGGCAGTTCTACCAAGAATTAAAATCATATAAGAAAGGCTACCAACCCGTGACCCAAATGCTAGAAGATGAGGATGGCAATTTGATCGCAAACAAAGCGGACATTAAAGTCTCGTGGCGTAATTATTTTCAACAGCTATTGAACTGTACCCAACTCAACGTACCTATACCGCAGTCAAAACAAGATAATGTAGTGAACATTGAGCCGCTGTCGTTCAAAGAGGTTCAACAAGCTATAATGAGGCTTAAGAACAACAAAGCTCCAGGAATCGACGGATTGCCTTCAGAGATCTGGAAATACGGAGGTGGGGCATTACAGTCAAGGCTGTACGAGGTTTTACGCAGGATCTGGGACTCGGAACAGCAACCACAAGAATGGAATATGGCAATCATCTGTCCAATCCACAAGAAAGGCTGCAAAAAGAAGTGCACGAACTATCGCGGAATAGCGCTGCTTCCGACTGCGTATAAAGTTCTCTCGTATGTGCTGCAGAAAAGACTGGAAGTGTATGCAGAAAAAATCGTGGGCGATTATCAATGTGGGTTTCGGCGCAACCGCAGCACTATTGACCAGCTTTTCCTTCTCAAACAATTGATGGAAAAGCGTTGGGAATACGCTCAAGGGATTCATGCGCTGTTCGTGGACTTCAAAAAAGCCTACGATAGCATCGACAGAGAAGCCTTATACAACATACTTAGAAACTTTGACGTGCCCAAAAAACTGGTAGATCTGATTCAGGTGGCCACTAAGGATTGCAAAATGAGGGTAAAGGTGGGTAACGATCTGACGGAGGAGTTTGTAGTCAAAACAGGACTGAAACAGGGCGATGCGCTGTCACCAATGCTTTTTAATTTAGTGCTCGAATACGTCCTCAGAAGAGTTTTAATTGTCGACTTTGGACTGCAGCTAAATGGGAGGCACCGGGTGATAGGGTATGCGGACGATCTGGCCCTTCTGGGAGAAAGCAAATCTGAGCTGGCGCTGGCTGCAGCGGCTCTGGAAGAAGCAGCTCAAACAGTGGGACTTAACATTAGCCATGAAAAAACTGAATACCTCCACATGAAACGGTACAAAAACACACGTCTAGTGAGGGAAGATCTTCATGTTGGACAGACAGTTTATAAGGGCGTTGCAAAGTTTAAATACTTAGGGTCTACTGTCACTGACACGAATACGAGGCAGGAAGAAATAGATATCCGCAATCCGCATCCAGAGTGCTTTACGTTGCAGCGCAGCCCTTCACAAAGTGTTAGTGTCAAAGCTCCTGAGCAGAAAGACCAAATTAAGAATTTACAAAACAGTAATTAGGCCTATTCTTATGTACGGTTGTGAGACTTGGACGCTGACGCTAAAGGAGGAAAATAAGCTACTCGTCGCCGAACGAAAGATTCTGCGCAAAATCCTGGGTCCTGTTAAAGAGCCAGATGGTAGCTTCAGGATCCGTAGAAACGCGGAAATTCAACACCTTGTGGCCGAGCCCAACATCATTGGCCAGACAAAGGCGCAACGCCTCCGATGGCTCGGTCACGTTTTAAGAATGGGGGATGATCGGGCCGTGAAAAAGGCATATCTGGGCATTCCAACTGGCCGACGCCCCGTGGGCCGTCCCAGATATCGATGGAGCGACGCAACAGTAGCCGATCTACGCAATCTGGAGGCCATCAATTGGCAAGAAACTGCGCGCGATCGAGGAAAGTGGCGTGAACTCGTGTCGGAAGCCAAGACTCTGTTTGGGTCGCAGAGCTAGTTAAGTAAGTAAGTAAGTAATCATTCTGTCAGCCAAACTGCGTACAATTTTATTTCTACACTTGTCAACTCTGGACATAAATGTAGCAATTCTGTGTCTTTGGATGGCATTCAAGGAATTAACTCTAAAATGTGTGTACATTTCGGAAGCGCTGCAAAATTTGTCGAGCCCCATCAGATAACGAAAGATGTTATTGTGCTCTACTCGAATGCCATCATGTGTTTTTTTGGTGTAATTAGTCCAAAGTTGACAAGTATAGAGGGACTGACAGAAAGTCTTGAATAAATGAACTTTAACGGAATTGGATGCCCTACGAAATTTCCGGATGATCATATTGCCGACGACACAGAGGGCACGTCGTTGTCGTTCTATATCGGCATCATCTTTTCTTTTAGATGTAACAATGTGGCCAAGATACTTAAAGCTATCTACTATTTTAATAGGGTGACTGTTAATGAAGATTGGTGGAATATTATCCGGTCCCTTTCCCGATCTGAATATCAACATTTCTGTTTTCTTGACATTGTACTGTAGACTATATGAAAGAGCATATCTTTCACATATGCCAACCAGTTTACGCAGCCCTTTGATTGAGGGGCTGAGCAGGACCATATCATCAGCATAACTCAAATTATTGACATATCTGCCATCCAATTTAAGTCCAACTTCAGTCCTACTCAGCTCCACAATCAAATCATTAATATATAAGTTAAACAGATCGGGAGAGGTAACTCCGCCCTGTCTAACACCACACGGGAGAGTATAGCTGTCGGACAGAGTACTGCCCCATCTAACGCTGTTCGTCTGATTATCATACCAATATGTAAAAAGACCAACAACGTCAGAAGAAACATCACTGCTGCGAACTTTTTTCCATAATATATTATGGTTCAAGGTATCAAAGGCACGACTTAGGTCTAAAAAGCATGCATATATACACTAGTACTCTAATTATTATAACAGTTAACAATTTCTTTTAATGTGTATATAGCCATATCAGTTCCCACTTCAGGTCGAAAACCGAATTGGGCATCGTCAATACTAATATATGGTGATAGTTTGGAGTGCAAAATTTTTTCAAGTATCCTGGCCACAATTGTTGCCAGCGAGATAGGTCGATAATTAGCCACGCTCGAGATACTACCGGTTTTATTCTTAGGGACAGGGATAACTAAGGGATAGATAAGTGCACTTGTGCCTCCAGTCAGCTATTTTTGTTGAATATAGAGAATACTTAAACTAAATTAGAATTTAGGACTCTACGATAGAGTGTATTATTTCATATAACTCCTACTTAACCCGTTACGCGTCCGGCG
The DNA here is from genome assembly GCA_907164665.1 of Colias nastes. Taxonomy (NCBI): domain Eukaryota; kingdom Metazoa; phylum Arthropoda; class Insecta; order Lepidoptera; family Pieridae; genus Colias; species Colias nastes. The sequence goes on along the minus strand of CAJQZM010021088.1, from coordinate 46,620 downwards.
CACAGCCGGCACCGATCCCGATAGTGTCAAGGGAGTTCACGAAATCTAGCTTTTTTATGACTACCGAGTTTGAAAATTTTATTTACCCTATTGTTCTATAATTATATGCCATGTATGATATATTTTTGGAAAGAGGAAGAAACTAGTTATAGCATAAAAATGTAATCATGACGATATATTTTTTCTATAAAATTATAAAAAATTGATTTTCTTTTGTTTTAATTTTAATTGCTTACATACTAACACTTACATGATAATGCTGAGTCATCAAATGATCATATTCACGTTTTCATATCACTACACGATTGCCAAATACATTCACTTATATTTTCACACATTTAACACAACGTATTTCACTATGAATAATAACAAATCTCCATTATTCACAAACAAGAAAAAAAGCGCCATTTTGCGTCTTCCGCACTGAAAAGTTGAGACACTTTTTCACTGAGTATTCTTCAAATATCCCTAAAACCAATATCATAAACGTATTCTACGTAAAATTTCCAGTAATATACGTCTCAATTATCACTCATCTAATTATTCCTCTCGGCATAATTCACAATCCAAATATTCGTTGAACAAGACAAATGTCACAAACTATGGCCGATGACGCAACTCAATCAATGATTCACTTTTTTTTTTATTTTGTGGTTTTGGTCTCTATTGCCTGTCTCGGAGTCGTGTCGATTCGAATTATAAATGTTTAAGGCATAGAGAAATATTTTTTATACTGGAAACATTCACTTGTAAGAACTACAGGTGACCTTCAAAGTCATTGGCCGCGTTATGAACAGACGTTGTACGCAGGACGCTACAGTACCATTTTGAGTTACGAGTAACCGTCTGTACATAGGACGCGTCACGGGTTAAAACGATTATTTTAGACACCGTTTCCATGAGAGTCTCGCTTTAAAAAGATGCACACTAATAAAATTGATTTATTATATTATATTCATACTCATATAAATGTCACAGAAAATTTATAGCACTTGATATTTCAAGTGTAGCCTTTTCGCCCCCATCGAACTCGTAAACATGGTAGTGTCTTGTATTCCTTCTCGAAATAACTGTACACAACGCACTACATTTTTATGACTCTCGAGGGAAGGTACATGACTATCTTATATTTACATTTAAAATGCCACGTGACGCTACCTTTTGCGTCTAAGACGAATAAATAAGAAATAAGGGTTATTTTTATGGTGTAATAAAAATAAAGCGTCGTGTAAACTATTTGGAATGCGCGAAATCTAAGTTATGATGAAGGCATATTTTGTATTGTATTTTTGTTAATAATTTATGGCCTTCGGTATATTATACATAGTTTTTGAAACATAAAGGAGAAGTTTTACAATTTATTATCTAATTTATTTTATCGACATCGAGACTATAATATTATACTTATAAATGTTTTAAATTTTTTCACAAACTACACTGAAAATATTCTATAAAATGCAATTTGGACACGAATATCAATCACGTATACCAATATATTCTTTAAAAAACTATTTTATTGATTCAATTGCCATATAAATTCAAGTTTTCAAATATGCTGTATTTTCGTACTTGCCAATCTGATAGCTGAAACTCAAGGGAATATGCAAGTACAAAATAAAATAATCACAATAATTATTCAATTCAAATCCGTGTATTTCCATTGCAGTGTCAATACACACCTGTGACGTCACTTAGCAAGCTCGCTGATCCGAGCGAAACATCAGTGGAATTTTCCGAGCGAATTAAGATCGACAAATAAGGATGTGTTCATGGGAATAGTGTTAAGCGATTTGTAGTGAGGATGGTAATAAATAAAACGCTCAAAAAATTTAAAAGAAAAAGATGTCGCTTGTGTAACAAATCTTTGAGCTAGTGTTTTTATCGATTTTAATTAATTCGAAGATGCATTTTGCTACGATGATAAAGTATAACTAATTCTTGTAAAGATAGCATTATATGAACTAAATGGTGTAATTTTGAACAATTTGTGTTCGAAGCAGTTCAATTCACTATTTTAACTCATATTATGACTCAAAGAGAGTGCAAAACAAAATTGGTTACATACTAAATAAACTGACTAGGTACTTAATTTAACAGCTTTCCGCTACTGCTCATCAATACATGCACTCCTAGACATAGCTTTATGCCCTGGCTATAGAAATTTGCCCGGACGCAAGATTCATTTAGTAACAATTTCTATGGAATATATTTTGTATAAGTTTATGTTTTAAATTTCTGAACGAAAAATCATAATATATAAATGCATCCACTAGGTAGTATTGGAAATTGTAAATAAAGAAAAAAAAATTGACAACTTTGCACTAAACATAATTAAACTCGATATGATATTTTATAAAAATAGAGTTCTATTTATATTAATAAAGTTTCTACAGAAAAGTATCGCCTATAAAATTATGTCGTATTTTTTCAAATAGGAATACGATTATCATAATAACTACTTAAACTTTCTTGTATAACAAGCGGCAATATTACACAGCGTCAAAATAAAGTTAAAAATACAATTATCAAATTGAATACCAAGGCGGAACGCGAAATATTTTTGGCTTATCGTCTGCGCCAAGTTTTCTTATAAGTCGATAAATTTGACATCCAACTTTATGGCTGATGTATGCATGAGTTTCTATTTGAGAAGTGTCTGCTAGCAATATAGAGCTAAGATCTTTCTGAATTTGTTTATTTATTGTTATTATCATTGGTTTTATAGAAAATATATTTATTTTTGTGACGAAGATTGAAGAATTATGAAGATTTTTTGGTGACATGGGAAAAGGTAGCCTTGCTTGGGAGCGAAGAGAGTGTTTTTGACACTCAAGAGTGTTAAATAGGAAATAAAACGTTCATGTTTTTACTTATAACCAATCTTATAATAAAATATTAGGCGTATAACTTTTTGTACATAAGGAAGACCTTTTGTAATTCGATATTTTGATGAGAATGAACCGAAAACTGCACGAAAAAGGCTTTTTTATCTATGAGTCTATATCTCGGACAATCGTTATGTTTTATCAATCGTGAATCTAAAAACGTAATAGTACCTCATGTGTCATTACTCATTACAAAAAAGAGGCGGTATGTAGAAATATTAAGTGCTAGTTACACGAAAAGCACTAGATTTATGTTAATAGATAAGGAAATTGATTGAAACGGTGTATGATTAAGTCGTAAGGTTTTGTTTTGACGGGCCATTTACTGCATGCTGAAAAAGGTATAATTTCCCATAGTTGGATGGCTGTTATTATTTTCGAGCATTACTTTTAATGGGGTTTTTATTTTATCATCAATAGATTGTTGAGTGATAGGATGTTTTAGTTACTATGTAAAAAACTTGACAAGATATTATTATAGTAGCCCATTATTATACTACTACTAGTTACGTATAAGGAATATAATCTATACTAATATTATAAAGCTGAAGAGTTTGTTTGAACGCGCTAATTTCAGGAACTACTGGTCCGATTTGAAAAATTATTTCGGTGTTCGATAGCCCATTCATCGAGGAATGCTATAGGTTATATAATTATCATCACGCTAAGGCCAACAGGAGCGGAGCCACGCAGGTGAAACCGCGGAGCGAAGCTAGTAATGTTCCTTATAAAATGAAATTATTTCTCATCGTTAAGTATTATATTTTAGCATTGTTTTTTGATATGTAACTTGCATTAAAGAATTATAATTTGGTTATTAAGTGGATAGGTATATTGTATTAGCATGAATAAACACAACAAGAGGATTATTTTAATACACATTGAATTAGAATATCACCTAGTACGTGCTACAATATTATACAATTTAAAATACCTTCAAAGTTCTCCAAATCTAAACGTGAAATCCAGTTAAATGGAGCGATTTAATAGTACAATAAACGGAATTACACGTAACATAGATACCCCTATCATAAACTTATATCAGTAGGAATGTACCAAGTATCATTGTAATTAGTTTCCGAAGACGTGCAGAGTTTAGCAATTATCCGCGATTGCCTTTTAGTAATGGTATTAATATGATCGTGAAGCGTTTGAATTAAATTCATATATCTTTAAAGTTTATGTTATGTAAAGGTAGTACCTATAGTCTATTGATTTGGTAATATATGATTGGGGTTAAGAACGTTAATTTGGTTTAGTAGCAATCGACGGGTGGACGATAAAAAGATATTAATAAAAATATTGGCAAAGAAAACGTTTTTGCGTTTATTTTTATCCAATCCAACATCTTATTCGAAGAAGTTGTTATTAAAAAAAAGATTCATCGTATTTTAATAATTTTATTTGCTTTGATACAAAACATGGTAATCTGTTTAATTTGCAATACTTGGAATAAATTATTGGTGCTATTTTTCTTAATGCTGTTTACAATTATTTAAATAGTATTGAAACAGGTTGTATTATGTGGTGTTAATAATATTTTGTATAATCTAGTTGCTATCTACAATCTATTATCTTCGTAAATTACTCAATTGTATTTCTAAATAACAAAAAAAAAATACGATACCATACGAATAAATCACTTTCCCAAAAAAACCCTTATTTGTAGACACTAAAATATCCCAATACATCCAAACGTGTGGAGCATACAGCGGGCTCTATTAGCGGCCTCGTAAAGCAGTTTATTGTGCCGATAAATGGCACAGAAGTTTGTGATTTATACACCCTTAGTATTACCGAACTGTCTTAATGGTCGAGATGTTTCGTCTTATCTGTTCACTTTATAATACTCCATTGAAACGGGCCTTATTTTAATATTATTGCTACCGTATTAAATTGGGATTGCTTCGATTATTGTTATGGTTTATGACGGTGTTGTGTTATTTTTTATATACTAGATGTTGCCCGTCTTAGATTGCGTGGTTATGACGACATTAAAGGAAAATCTCACGCAATTTTTTGTATAGATAATAGATATCTAATCTTTCTATATAGAAGGGAAGTTATTTAATAGTATAATGTGTATTATGTATTTTATGGTATTATTAAATTATAATCATTTCTCGGTATGCATTTTAATTAAGAGAGCATTGTTAAATTGACTTTAAAAACTTACTAAGATGGATATAATATGTTCCATTTTCTTATATACTCAGGTATTCAGGTCAGGCTAATTAAGATAATCCCAAAGGAATACGTAATATTATACAGTAATGAGAAGGAAGTTAACCAGGTCATCTAGTATAATAGGCCATACACGTGTTAAGTAAAAATATATAATAATATCTGCTTATCAAAGTAGAACTGACAAATTATTATATCCTTTAAGCGAAGAAATCTTCGATTAGGCCTAATGTGGGTCTCTGAGGCTTATCTTTCTACTCATTGATTTTTTATACGTAAATATTTAATCCATTTTGTGTTCAACCAAAATCAGAAGATGAGACAATCTCTTAAGTATTATAGTCACAATGATAAAGCTTATCAAGTCTTCTCAGATATAGAACTATCGCGTATTTCAGTACTAATGAACATATCAAATATCAGATTGATAACAAAATTAGCATTATAATTACACTTTTCAAAATAGCGATAATCGCACCCTGTATTCATATTAAAATCCAAACAAGTAAAGAGCGAAGTTATAAAGCCAAACAGTTAAAACATAACAACGCGAAGGGAAAATTTCAACTGCAAATACTTCGTTTGTTTATATCAACGGGACGGCACCGTTCAACTTAAAGTCTACAAAATTTAAGGCTTTGCCAGATAGAACGCGATCATAACGAAAGTCGAGCGTCGTCAGAGCGTCAACCTGACGCCGTGCTATGACGCCGAGATACATCGTACTACGCGATGCGGTAATATACCAATAAACAAAATGTCAACACTCTGACGCACGTTTTGAGAAAGCTATTATAGCCGTAGCGCGAGCGCGTACAAGGCGTAGCGTATTAGCGCGTAGCGTGTAGAATCTCGCCCTCGTAGCAGACTGTCAAGTGAGCGCTCTGACGGCATTATAAACGCGTTCTATCTGACAAAGCCCTAAAGTCTACAAAACCACACAAAACTTAGGATTTCGTTCTAACGTCTCACACGAGGCTGGATTTAGACAACTGTAGGAGACATTAATTAATTTGTATAATGGAGGTTGGAGTTTTCGTCCCTAGTTGTTTGTCTTGGCTATGTTGCAAATATTTCACGTGTATTTGTTTTGAATTTAATTACAATTAGTTAAACTACTTGCTGGTTATAATTTGTATTGTATAACATAATTTAGTATTACTGAGTTTGGTTTAATTGATTTGAATATATATATTTATTTTATTTATACAATATATGACTTGCTGAAGATATGTAGTGAATCGTACATTGGATTTAATAGAGGTTATCTGTAAATTTCCTAATTTTTTGTCCGTGCTTTATACTTGATTGGTATCACGTATGAATTACGGACACAAAATTACTATTTCATTTAATTATTTTACAAAAAAAAAACCTACACATCACTACATAGTATAAAACAAAGTCGCTTTCTCTGTCCCTATGTCCCTATGTCCCTATGTCCCTTTGTACGCTTAAATCTTTGAAAATACGCAACGGATTTTGATGCGGTTTTTTTTAATAGATAGAGTGATTCAAGAGGAAGGTTTATATGTATAATAACATCCATTAAATAGTGGAGAAGTACTGTTATTTTTGAGGTTTCTAATGTGATGTCGTAAATAATTACATTTTTTTCCGCTTACATTGCAAACGCAGGCTGAACCCTACGAGTTTTATCAAAATAATGTACTAAGTATTGTACAGTGTACACATTGAAAAGGTCTACAGAAAAGTCCGTGATGGTATATGTCTATCTCTTATGGATAACCCACAATAACTTTTTTTTGTCATTTACTTTTTACGATAAATAATGGCTAATTTTCGAAGCGATTTTAACCAATACAGCATTAATCCTTAACCAATTAAATACCTTGAATACATTGTTCATTTAATATAGATCTATATGGCCCTTTACACCGTATGATTTAAGTGAATATTTTCGAAGATATTACAGATTTAAAAATTGTGGGACGTAATGTTTGCGGCGGTACCGGCCGGCCGCCATTGCACCCGTGCGAAGCCGGGGCGGGTCGCTAGTTAATTATAAAAAAAGCCGAGAATTTAAACTTTTAATTGCGCACCTAAAGTTTAGTGGAGTTTTAAGCCTATAATCAGATTAAATGTAGCTTACTGAAATTAGCGTAACTAAAGATTAATTTATATAATATCTATTACATTTTCTTGTATTTATATTAATGTCATCAACATAGTAGAACAATCGGACCAACGTATACTCAAAATACATGTTTATTTCTTACCAGCTTCCAGCAATTAGCTTGAGTCTACACCTCGAAAATTATTATCTGTAACGTAAAGTTTTACTCCTACGATTTGCAACTAAATTTCACATTAGTTTAACTCCACATAGACATAGAATCACGTTCAAAAGTTTAGCTGTTACTTATAAAACGGTTATTAAAACTTCGAGCCGAGAATATCCACTAGATTTCAGCTCTTAGCAACGCGTTATGAAATTTTGTTCGAAACTGGAGCAAACACCCTTTAATATTATAATTGCTGACATAATACCTAAAGTTTGTGGTACGTTTTACACGTGCGTGAAGGGAAAATGATATATATTATGCATGTGGTAGCCCTGATTCTAATGTCACGGATTGTGATGTATAACATGAATTTCGTGAAGTTTCGTCTATCAATGAATTGTCTGCTGTGAAACATGAAAATTAAAAGGCTATGAATCGCTTTAATAAAGGATTGTCTTGTTAATTAAATATTTATGCGCGTGTAATATACTGCAGTAAAGCCTCTGAAATATATAAATTCTAAACACTGTGATATCTTGCTTGTATGCCTTTCTATGTATAATATATTTCACATTCACACCTGGGACACTGAATCTACTCGGAAGCAATTTTGTAAAGATATCTTAAAAAATATGCTTTTTATGGGAAAAACAAAAGAGGGTGAAGGAAGGAATGGAAATTAGTATGGGGACTGGTAATCGCGATATCTGGGCGAGAGGAAAGATTACAATAATGTTTATCTACTAATATCCAAAGATATTATACAACAAAATATAATTTAGTACACAAATACATTCGTTCTAAGTTAGGAAAAGGTATCACATTATAATCGTTTCCCTTTCAAAATAGAAACAAGAAACTTTCATTTATAAAAAGATATTGATTATAAATTTCGTAGATTTCGAAGATTTTCAGAAATTGATTCACAAATAACGTAATTTCTAAAAGCAAAACCAGTATAATTTCATTGATTTCTAACTAATTAGCGGACATTCTTCAAATTTCCTATAAATAGAAGATTCAATCTCCAAAAATACCTTTTTCTACTTACACTATTTTTAGACAGGTGCTATGAAATGCCAGGCTGCAGCTAGTTAAAATATATTTAATACTTTATTAAAAAACTAAAACACGCGCAAGAATTCAGCAACAAACCGTGTAGCGTGTGGATGAAGTTTCGTAGAGAAAGACGTGAATTTCCCAGATTTAAGATTTCTCGTTACAACTTATGTGAAATTGTTTTGAATTGCGGTGAAAATAAGACAATAGTTAGTTACGAACTAAACAATCCTTGAGTTGCGGTTGGCTGTTTAAATTAGTTTTCGACTCATAAATACAATCTCGGAACTTCTATGTTCAAATTGAGTCCTTAATTATTGCAGCAGAAGATTCTAATTTGAATTTATATTTGGAATTCTTTTTTATTTTTTATTTTTCGTGGCTCGAACTTTTGGATAGCCAATTGTTGTTTATTGTCTGCGTTGTAGACGTCTTAAATGATTAATTTGTAAATCTATGTCCTGTAACTTAGATACATCGAAAATTTAATATCAAACAATATAATATTTATAATTAAAGTTACAGTTACAGTAATAAATATTGCGTTTTAACCATCACTTGGCGTTACAATGGAAAAATATTTCTAAACTTATCCCTTTCTCTATTAACTGCTTTATTTTCAAAAGAAACAAAGTAACTTATATTACTTTTAAAAGCAATATAAAATAATGTTTAATTCTCACATTCACAGCAAATCAAAGAGACACTAAGTTCGCAACAAATCCGACATGATATTATCAACAGATACGTATGACATTTCATAAAATGCAACTTCAAAGTATGAAGTATCCGAACTCGGAAGCTTTAATATGCGAGCGGGATGCATGCAAGCATGGCCAGTGTTCATGCATGCATGGCTAGTGTGCATGCATGCATGGCTAGTGTGCATGCATGCATGACGAGGGATGCATGCGTGCTACGATGCAGCGGAAAGACGCGCCGGATTTTTCTGTCACGTTGTGGTTTCGCGACTTGAATTATATCTCGATTTCCGTGTTTTTAATGCACTTTTTTCGGAAATTTCGTTCCCTTTGACGTGAAGTCTGATGTGACATTTTAATGTGTTAAGGAAAAACTTTGTATGTAGTTCAGGTTGAGATTGGTATTGGAACAAACATGTTTTTGTAAGAATTTCGTCAAAGGAATAAAGACTTGAGACTTGGCCTACTAATATAATGAATCCGAAAGTATGAATGGATGCCGTTGCTTTCCGTTTCCAATAATTTTGGGAAAAACGGACATACAATTAATACATTCTTTACTCTTAAATTTTTTTAGTATTATTTGAGTTTTCATAATAATTTAAAAACTAAGTAAACATGTCAGAAAACGAAGAAAAAAAAAGTTATTACAATAATATGAATAAAGAATTTAATTTTGAATTATTATAATTATTATAATAGACTTGGAATAGACTTCCTTGAAATGTCAATTGAATGTTACAATATTTTCGTCTGAACTGACAGTAAAGAAACAAATTATTAGTTAAAAAAAACCATTTTAACGCACCAATAGCCTTGCAAATAAACGTGGCCTAATTCTCAGTCACTGTTCGATAATAGATAATCCAAAACATGCTACAAACAAAGAATGATGCTCACTTAATTGTAGGCTTTATAAAGGACCGAATTAGGCATACTATACACGAATATACTTTTCTGATGGATGTTATTTTAGCCACTATATTTAAGTAAGTCGCTGTTGATTTGTGAGCATTAACTAAGATTGTTAATTTGTATAAAATAATCTATCCAAAATAATCGGGCTACATATGTTTTAAACTTATTTTACATAAACAAAACATAAATAAAATAGAGTAAAATTCATCAAGTATTTCCAGTTAAAAAATATTTTATCATGAATTGGTTTTACTACAAGTTGCCAGTACTCCTAAGTTTTCGTACCAAATTGTCACTGAAACACACGATTGCGTTAACAGATAATATTGTTAAGCTAATTTTTTCAGCAAATAAATTGTCTAAAATGTATGAAATGTATTAAAAAAACTTGTCATCTTAAAAAGTGTCCTCGTCTCTAACCAGCTTAAAGCATTCACGTGATAAAAATAAATCCATTCTAATAGCGGTTCTAACAAATCGCTGTATTATTTACCTTTTCATTACACGTACCATTAGACACGAGGGTTACACAATAAGGTATTGTACATTGATATTTTACATATAATTAATTATACGGTACATTTGTATGGAGATTAAGCCCTTATGAATTGTCGCGTTCGTTTCCGTGGATTTAGTTTAGAGCTTCAAAGAGCTCTTCTTGAATGTTTAAGACAATCAAAGTTGATAGATTAACTGTGTTACATTTGTAAGTATTTAAAATTTTTTTGACCGTTGACCTTTGTTCGATTCCCGGTGGAGACGAGAAAAAAAAATGTCTCTGTCTGGCAGGACACAGAAGGCTGATCACCTACTTGTCCCTAAAGAAAATCGATCAGTGAAACATATATTGTATGCATAATGCATCTGCCCCTTACCCCACTAGGGGACACGGGACTTCACTTTCAAGCTTTCTTTTAGATGTTTTGTCCATATAGTTATTGTTAGTAGTACTTTTTCTATCATTCTAGTGTATTATTTGATTATCTGGTGTAAGAGCTTATATTAAAACTATATTATAAGCAATAAGATACAGCAACTTTCCACAGCATTTAAAACGTGATAAACATACCCGTTTCGTATTTCCTCATATTTATCTTTTAATAGCCGTCATAATCATGTAATTTAAAAACCATGTCGAACATCATCACATATTAACGAGATATAATATGGGTAAAGCCATTGTTTACCTTTCTGTTATATATCCATTCAAAACATAAACATTATAATATTAAATGTTTCTGCAAATTGCGTGCTCCCTTGATGAGGTGAAATTCAAAATATTACGGAAATAACGTAAGCTCTTAATTTCTTTATGTATGGTCTAATAAATTTAAGACTTAGGGAAATTAACGCTCATTTTTATGCCATTTATGGGCAATGTTACTTAAAACGATGAAAGTTGGAAAGAACATGCAAACGTTGAGAGTTTTAATAACGTTACGTTTTTATTTCCGTTTATATAGGAATTTAGGTTTCATCAATCGATATCAAAAAAAAAACAATTTTAATTGTTAGTATTATAGCATTTAAAATTAATAGTTTAGCCATAATACTAACTATTCATAGTATATACTAGTATTTAATCTGTGGTTTATATTAGTTTTATGTTTTAGTTTGTACCAGGTATTCTTGATGATGTTTTTTCCTTGTAACAATGACGCGGTTTGCGCAGTTCAGCATAACTGTTATTATGCTGTAGAATAAGGGTTAGATCCCAATTAAGTAATTTGGTTAAAATTATTTTTAGTCATCAGGATTTTGGGAATAGAAATCAAGACCGTGACGATATAAGAAAATGAATTGATAAAGTCAACTTTTTTCATTGTAAGTAGTAATGTTCGAACATATTGTACCTACTACTGCTTTAGTACCTTTTAACTATCGTATTTGAAATGTTAGTAGCTAGGTTAGTAAATTCCCTTATTCAAACATAATATAAATTGCCTGATATCTATCGCTTATAATAGTGCTTTCAAGGTATCCCTGAAAGCTATTAGGTACATGATACAGGTCGATACAATTCCCAATATATATTATTAGTTAAGAAGCGTTCTAACCGAACTCATTCGATATTCATGTCCTGACATAAACCTAGATATTAAACCTCTCCTTAACTCAAATTTGTCTCTGATATTCTCGAAATATTAGATAACATTTTGAATAGTTCTCAGCATTTTGTATAATTGTAGGTATATTAATTTTATTGTTAAAATTATTATTTTTAAGAATTAGGATTCACAAATTCGGTCTGAAAATGTTTTAATATAAAATATATTCCGACGGTCGTCCAAAAAACATCCTCCTCTCTCCTTTTTTACATTTTTGAAGAAATTTTTCTTATACATTTTTTTATCATTTTCACAAGAAAAAAGAGATTTCAACGATATAATCGCACAGTATCCCTTTTTCTAAAATCAGATACTTTGCTACGATAGGATTCATAGTTGAACCGGAAATCGTGTTTCCCTTAAAGACTCACTTCCCGTCCTCAAAGCGACGGTAAATTATTTTGCCTTTTGTTTTTCTTATATTTTCATCCTTTTCCAGCGGCTTTTCCTGTTCAAATTTATGGGTTCAAAAATTATAGACCTTGGCCTAAATTCCTTGTGTAAATTGACAATATGAAGTAGATAAAATTCCATCGAAAATTCGTGTTGCAATATTTTTTATTATTTTTGTTTTTTTTTAGCCTGGTTGCATGGAACGGATCACTAATAAGTGATTTAACCGCCCAATAAGTTGTACTCTTTCTATTTATATATGTAGGTGTAAGATTTTCTTTATGAACAACTGTATTCAAGTGTCAAATACATAATTAAAAATAAAATAACTGGCTTGCTTTCTATGAGAGAGAGAGACAGAGAGAAATACGCGTACGCCGCACGGTCCTGTCGTTATAACTTTTGGTCTTAATTCCGTCTTGCCTTTCGCAAAACGCGATGAGGAACTTCGTTCCAAAATTATAGTTATCCCTCATTATTCTGTGCTATAGCCTCACTACAGCAGTTGACCAAACGCACACAAACAAACATAACTACATTGTGTACCAATAAATTCATATAACCATACCACGATCGATGACCCTGTCACCCGGCCGCTCACAATATGGTCGGGTAATCCCGCCAATATTATGCTAATTTAAATTGTATGCTAGTTAGTTTATTGGTTTTTAGGGATTAGCGTTGTTTATAAACTGGCCGGATTATACTTAATTGTAATGCGTTTAATTTATACGGAACGTGTTAATGATATGGGACTTTGATACATTATTTTGCGGTTTATGCATATAATATCTAAGGTCTTTGTTAGCACTATGAAGATGGGAATTGTTTCTGATCCCCGCTTCTCCATTTTCCATTTAAAAATTCCCTCAAAAGGAATCTATGTTGCCATTTTTACAACATTTTTCATTGATGACGTCTCCTATCGGCTATAGCAATAAGTCATCCTGAATTAATTTTAAACCATTAGTTCCGTGAATTAGCTCGTTAAAACAAACTCTTGAGTTTTATCATATTAGTATCTATAGATAACAAACTATTTCAACATAAACCAATTCTCAATAGTGATTTCCTGGACTTCCTAGAGTCAAGTTTTACACTATTTAAATACACATCAAGTACATGGAATCTTGGTAAGTTTCTAGAAGCCACATAAAGGAGCACCGACAGGGAATGATGAAGTATGATGTATCTACCGTTAGCTATTTTATTCAAGTGGATTGATTTTTGTAGTTCAATGTATGGAGTTATTTTGTATCATATATTATTTAAATTGAGAAGGCATAGAATGTAGGTACGGTAATTTCTTACTGTTATGTAGTTACTGTTATCGGAGTTCATTAAGGTATAATTCGTGAAAGCTTGGTTTAAAAATATAAGAAGAGAAATAATAATTTGTTTAGAATAAGTTTAAAGCTATTAATTTGGTTTATTTTTTGAATATTATTTATCTATTTTTATTTGAAGCGTATCCAATAATTGAATGCATTTTAGAATATCCATGGACTATGGCGAAATATTAGTAGATTACCTGAAAAACTAGTAAAGGATTTTTAAACGTATCTATTCTTACCACGCGTGTTAACATAATATAATATTACCGCCTCTACAATATAATAATTATTGTAAGCTTTATTGATAAATATACCACATGTATGAAATAACATTTTTTAAACCAGCATTCAGCCATATCGCCCGGTGTCCTCAAACAAAAACGAGAAAAACTATTGGAATACAAAAAGGAAAGGCTTTGCAAAGCGTGCTATCTCAAATGTAATATCCTGCCGACTGTAGAACGTTTTCGAAGTTATGGCTTTAGCGTATTTTCACCTGTACAGTGGCCGGCGCTAGTGCAATATTAAAAAAAAATACTTTAATAATATTAAATGCCTGACTGACTGACAAAATTGACTAATATTGATGCACACATTTTTTTAAGCTATTGCATAGCTTCTATCGCGGGCCTTGAGCGCGGGGACCGAATCCAGAAATTCCGTAACGAAAAAACCTCACGCTCCCCACTCCGACGGGCGCGGAGGTGTGGCTTGAAGGCATAGCATGCAATAGCTTTACCGCGGCAGTCCCCGAGTGCCACACGTCTTTTTTTTTCTACTTCTATACTAATATTATAAAGCTGAAGAGTTTGCTTGTTTGAACGCGCTAATCTCAGCAACTACTAGTCCGATTTGAAAAATGTTTTCGGTGTTAGATACATAGTCCATTTATAGAGGAAGGCTATAGGCTATATATCATCACGCTAAGACCAACAGGAGAAGAACCATGCGAGTGAAACCACAGGGCGCAGCTACTAAGGAATAAAAAGAGAGATTATAGACGACTCCGTTACTTTTTGTTTTAAGGGTCAGCTGGTATACAATAGGCGGGATCATTTTATCTAGGTTTTTAATATATATATGTTTATTTTCCCATCAATTAACACTTGAACAGAAAATTATAGAGCATCTATTTCTTTTCATTTAAAACTGCATTTCAAACCGGTGCTAAATAATTTATCTGTATTATGATTATATTAGCAAGAACATTAGTTCAATAAATGAATGTTGTTTAAATTAAGGTAGCATCAAATGGGCAGTCAATAAATCAAATCTGTTATCTATATACGATCAGCAATTTATATGATGTTTATTATTGGGCATCGTATTCCCTATATCGCGAATGCGGATATTACTGCAGTGACCTTCAATATATTTTTTATATCATCATTCATATTATTATTATATTTATATGGCGAACACAGATTTTTTACCGTGTATGAAATAGCGTTTAGATGTTATTTTTTCATGTTTTTTTTTTTATTCTGTTATTGTCTATAACTATCTGATGATCTGTCATTCTGTTATGTATGAATGATAAATTGTGATTATTACGAAATAAAAAAATGCGATATAAGAAGTGATATACCGTAGTAGAGTGAGTGCTATGGCACGCGAATGGGGAAAATATGCATATACGAGAATTATTAATTTTACAAATCGATACATACGGACAAATTTCATTCAACATTGGTTCTTGAATCTAGTTTTTTTATTAATATCCTCAGATATACGAATCCAAATTCTCTCAGTAGTAACTCGCACGCGCTAACTACTCTACCACACAAACAGTCATAAATACATTATTACAAAATGATGCCAGTAGAAAAATACATGTAAATACGCACAAATCCATGTGGTATCGCGGACAAATGCCTGACAAACAGACAGGAAGGGATAACCCACTTCTATACAGATTTGTTTCAGCCAGTTTGTCGTTGCACATGCGTGGTATAACAAAAGTTTGCACCTACTATGGTAACTCGCACGAACTTTTAATTGACAATTCGGTGAAAAGTTTTATCGGGATAGTGGAATATAAATATTCGGTGAACGTTATTTTTTATCAAAGGTTTGTCTTCAATACATTAGTTAATTAACCATAGTTATGCAATAATAAAGATTTAGTATATATTTTTTGTGTGTTTTTAATCTACGCAAGTACTATGTATTAAGAAATCAAATACTATTTAAATAAAGTAATTAAAACTGGGCACGGACTTATATTTACTTATCTGCATTTTGCATGTGAAACAAAACCGATCATTTCCACTAATGCGAAATACCAATGTCCAATTCCCTATAAGAGAAAACCGAAGATTATGTATATTATGTTTGTTATTGTATCAAGGAGGTACCTCATGTTATCATCAGAATTATCATGACCACTAACACTCGCATTCAAAACCTTCTGGTATAAGTACGAAAGAGTTGCATCAAACACGTGACTTGAACACATAGTAGGGGCGAAAAATATACGAAGCTAGCAGTTTTGCAGTGTCGCACGAAATCTGATCGTTTTGAGCGAATCAACCGGGCGAACTTTTGTGCCCTAAACCCAGGATTTGGCAAATCCCCTTGTATTCCACATGTCGCTGCTGAGTTCCGAATTGCACTCATGCCATTCAATTTATATGAGATTAGCATTGTATTTCGTCACTTGATCTTTGGCGATTGGAGTTGTGGTTTGATTGGAATTATTGTTTTGTATGGGGGAATTGTGAAGTGAAGGCTGTCGGCAAATGTCCACATATTTGTACCATTAATATCGTATGAAGAAAAACTTTTCAGGTGTTCTTGTCCTTATAAAGGGCTATTTAGTGGAGTTTATCAGCAATATTTTAAGCGTGTTATATTTCCATGTAGAATAAGTCATTAATTACGAATCAAAAAATATAATAGTAGGTATATTTTTTCAGTAACCACTTGATTATACTTTTAAAAAGTTTTAGTTATTCATGTAAAAACCATCAGTAAGAATTTTGAGATGAATTTTTTATATTACGTCTATAAGGCAAATCTTTTCAATTGTACTGTATAATCACTAACTCCTAGATATTTTACTGTAAATTAAATAAATTGACTGAATTATTTTGTTTTCATTCAACTATTCAAAAAAATAGATGTAATAAACAAAAATTATATTCAAAGATCCCTTTTCTATAGTTTGAACTACACAATAATTAATGTGAACTTTCAATAGTTAGATCGCAGGAAATTAATGTTAATGTGGCTGCTGGGAATTGGTCTGTTCGATATAGCGAAATGTTAGTGAAATGTCTCTTGCATTTAAATTGCCTTTTATATGTACACTATGTGGGCTGGGTGACCTTAAGATTGAATTTATTTAATTAAATAAGGTAAGATTTATATATAGATAAACCAGAATTCTTTAAAAGCACTTGCAGATCGTCAAAAAACATAGATTAGAGATCATAACATTAATATATCTATTGAAGGCTTATTGAAGGTTAACATAATGTAAAGTGCACGAATTTTGAAATCGAAAACGATTCTGCATAAGTCGACAGTCGCGCTTTAAACTACTTAAAATGAAAATATCATCACGATTTTTTTCGTAAAATAAATGTAGAATAACCAGCGCATACATTATAAACTAATATCATTGAATAGTATGACGATAAAAATATTTGTAAAGAACTAAAAGATTAAATAAAAATCTACCATATTGACATAACAAACAGCCGCTTCAATCGTCAAATTATATTTCTCAGAAATTTGAACACAACATAAGTTATATTATAGCTTACTAGCTGCGCTCCGCGGTTTTACCCGCGTGGCTTCTGCTGGTCGCTTCTGTTGGTGTTAGCGTGATTATATTATATAGCCTATAGCCTTCCTCGATAAATGAGCTATCTAACACCGAAAGAATTTTTCAAATCGGACCAGTAGTTCCTGAGATTAGCGCGTTCAAACAAACAAACTCTTCAGCTTTATAATATTAGTATAGATGAATACGGATTCTGGAACATAGGTTATATCTTTTAGATACTTATAATATCTTATGGCTAGTTATTCCCATGATGTGTTTAACCCACAAAAGTATTGGAACATTAGCTTAAATGGCTTTGGTTAGAGCTGTGATGGGGTCCGAAGGGGGATCGATTGAAGGCTATTTCATACATAATTTAGCAGCACCATAATAGTTCGTGTAACGCAAGACATAAGCTTAAGCGATTTATTATAGCGAATACCTTATACATTGCTTAATTTCATAAGAATTAAAACTGCATTTATTCAACGACTCCGATTAAGTATATTTAATTTGTGTCGTGTAGAATGATTATGAAAATAAATCAAGAATTTTGACATTGATTTAGTTTTTACTGCACCCTGTTAACATCGTAGTAATATTGTAATAATATTTGCAAATAATTACATAAAAAAAATTCAACACACGATCATCAATCCAAGTATCAGCAAAGTCTGTTAAATGGTTTTCGTCTGAAAGAGGAACATAACACAAATTGTGGCGTTTATAAAATAGTAATATTTCTACCCACAAAAGGACATATTATTACAACCAACTATCTGTCTATAACTTGAGCCAAACCACAAGTTACGTGTTGGTTCGGAATGAACAGTTATTTGCGCTTATTATGCCCCGTGTATCGCCCTGGCTATTACGTTATAAATCGCGCTTTCTCACACCACCGTATTTACTGATTATGATTATTACAGATATAGATAGAAAATTGATTCGTGTATATCATAGTTTAATATGGCGGATATATTACTTGTTTTCAGTCAATGTCTAAAACATATTTTGTTTTCTATCAATGTTTTAAACCACTTGTTATTAATATTTATATTCGTGTCAAAAAGGCTATTCAATTAACAAGGTTTGAAATGCTGGCAGGTCTCTGAAAAAATACATGGTCTCAGAAAAAAAAAACAAAAAAAGCATATCACTTAAAAACTACTAAACTAAACATCCGATTGAACCTAAATCCTAAAGCATTATTACAGTTTAATTAAAGTATAAAAAAAGACGTGTGGCACTCGAGGACTGCCGCGGTAAAGCTATTGCATAGCATGCCTTCAAGCCACACCTCCGTGCCCGTCGGAGTGGGGAGCGTGAGGTTTTTTCGTTACGGAATTTCTCGATTCGGTCCCCGCGCTCAAGGCCCGCGATAGAAGATATGCAATAGCTTAATAATAATCTATGCATAAAAATCATGTTCATTACTAATCTTCTATGTTTTGTTTGTTCCTTTTGCTTTTATCACAGCTTAGGAACAATATATTTTATCCATTTAAGAACTAATTAAAGCCCTCTTAATATAGCATACTTCATGCCATAATAAATAATTTTACCAAACCATTTTCAGCAAAATCTCTGACAACAATACCTTTGATTATCATAGATTCAGGATAAAAATTTACATTCCAAATTCACAATAGACTTCACAAAGCAATCGTTAATTTATGTACAATACGGATTGTCAATGATCAACCTGTCTCTAGCAATCAGTTGTTTTGAAAACAGATCAAAGGCGCGAAGCATTGAACATTGGGATTATCTGAGTTATGTTTTGTTTATAGAATGGTACAGTTATCATGCTGGTACGTATTTTAGGGTATGAAGATTTAAGCTTTTGAAGTGATAGTAAATAAATAAAAATTTCGGGTCATTTTTCCCACACACCACGATTTGATCCCATACTAAGCTTTTCGCTTGTGTTATGGAAACTAGATGGCTGATAAACATAAATTAATAATTTTAAATAATAAAATAAATAAATAATAAAATTCTTTATTGACATAATTACACAGGTCAAAATAATGAATCCTTCTTTATTATTTATTTATTTATTTAATATAGAAATGATAATCTATACAGCTAATAAACAGCATCCACGATGATAAATATTTTGTGGGAGGTGTTTTGCCACTAATTATGTTTCTAGATGAGTATCAGTGAGGATCTGAAGTCAATGAACAATCTGTTTGAAAATAATATGATAGGAGAATACCTTTTAGTTCGAATCAACTATGTATAATGGAAACTATAAATTAGTACCTATAGCTACATAATATCATTAAGATATAAGCTTACTTTGTATATGAATATTCCACGTTCATATATTATTAAGTAGTTAAGTTAACAAAACTTTTACAATAATTTGTCACGGTTTCAATGAGCTCAACAAAGAACACAGCTTATACAAAATACAACCACACAACTCTGTCACACGCTAGGCGAAAATGGTATAAAACAGGCAACGTTATGACCAAAATAGTCGCAAGGGAAGAACCGGGCGTCATGTTTAAATTTGCAATTCAAGTGACAACCCTAACTGTGCACGGTTTTTATAAACATAGAAACGGTCAAGTGACTAGTGATTTATAGTTGCTGAGTTCTGTAGGTTTGCGTCTTTTACGATAGAGGGTCTTAATTTAACTTTTGATGGTTCTTTCTTAATTTATTGGAGCTTCTGATGTTGCTTTAAATTTGATACTGTCTACTGATACAATTTTTTTTATTATTGCGATTATAATATTATAAATCTATCAGTCTTTTAGTGTATTCCTGCTTATCGGTATTACAATAAATCAACGTATCAATGTAACGCCGATACGTTATTTGCAAATATTTTGCTTGTAATTTACATAATTTTAAATTTAAAAAATAAATGCATCGGATATAAATCCTAGGAATGCAAATGACATTTTTTACTTAGCTATTTAGCACTATCAAACATTTTAGTTGAAATTATTTTTAATAGAAGGATGGTTTACGGAACCCTAAAAAATGGAGGAATTGTGACTGTGAAAGTGGCGCGGAATAATGAACGGAGATCGATGGTTATGGCAGGTGCTGTTGGGAGCTTATCTTGTTTGATAATTTTGTTATTTTTTGATAAGAGTGTGGTTATAGTAAATTTTTTACTACATACATAATATTATTTTCGGTTGAATGTTATGTTTATTGTTAAGCGCAGTTACTATTCAGGCGCTTCATATACAAGTATTTTAATATCTAAGTTTTAAATATCGGACGAAATTGTATTACTATTTGATTTATTTTTGTGGGAGAAAATAGTTTTTAAAGAAAATCCTGAATAGCGGTGTATTTAGTTAAATTTTACACTTTTATAGAGCTTAAACTCTACCTGCGTGCTGAAAATTAATGTAAACATATAAAATTCCTAACATACAAGGATATTCTACGTAGCCGAGGTATATCTATTTTTTTAGCGGAGGTCTTATTGTTACGTCAAAGTATAGACCACATCCTTGGTGACAAGCGGTTTTGTACTCTATCGCTCAGTGACATAGGTCATAATTTTGAACAAAGCACATAAAAAGTAAAAAGTGTATTGTTTTTGAAAAATTGATTCTGTTCGTGTCAACAGTGAGATAGCAATGGATACTGCTTGGATACTGCCTTCGGCGTCATACGGGCTGACAGATATAAACGAGCCAAGTGAACGGTGGATGTTTGTGAGATTACCGTGTGCTTTTAAGGGAATTTCGATGAGTATAACATAATATACAGTTTACACTAATTAATAATACTTTTTTGCCAAAACATTATACCTTACCTACCTATCTATATGATATAATAATATATATACTGACTCTTTAAAACTAAAAGAACTCTGTATCTTAAGAGCCAGCGGTCCTCCTTACAACTAAATACATTGCATTGTAATGTTATACAATTAAAATGACGTTATTTTTTAATAAT
The DNA here is from genome assembly GCA_907164665.1 of Colias nastes. Lineage (NCBI taxonomy): Eukaryota > Metazoa > Arthropoda > Insecta > Lepidoptera > Pieridae > Colias > Colias nastes. The sequence continues at coordinate 25,078 of CAJQZM010021088.1, read as the reverse complement.
GCATTTAATGCTCTATCAATGTATTTAGTGTTTTATTGGTTATATATACAAGGATGTTGTACAACTTTACACTTGCTTCACATTTTTAAAAGCCGGCAACACACTGACAATGTCCCCGGCATTGCTAGTGTGTATGGGCGGCGCTGTAGGTACACTTACCATCAGGTGACATGTCTGCTCTTTTGCTTCCTCTTACATAAAAAAATATATTTTAGATTTTACATAAAACATAAATGACATAATATTATCCTGATACCCATCAACAATTAATTATCGACCCATACAGATGCTCGAATAAAACCGAATTAAATTCAAATAAACATTCTATGAAATCCACGCCGCCGATAGGAACATAAACAATTTTTATAAAAACGTCAAAACGTCAAATGAAATGGTACAAAAAGCTTGAATTACGTTTGTTTTGGATTTAGCAGAATCGTTCGGAAATGTTTTGACAATGCTTCAATACAGGAACAACATGCCGTTTTGATATTTACAAATAAAACAGGAATATTTTAATATTATTTTTATTGTTTATTTTTCTAAATAGGACATTGTTTCGCTAATGATAATACGCTTAGCGATTGTATTAGCATGCAAGCGTTATTTAATTAATTAATGTTTAAGTAAAATGATACAAATAATATTATATATTGGTGAGTGAGACAATAATTTTATTAATAATGAAATGTATGGTTGCAAAACAAGGTAAATTTCATTTTATGAACAAATTTTTATCGTAGAGTTTAAAGTTTCAATTTTAAAGACCGTTCACCGAAAAATATAAAATATTATAACCTACAGATTTTTTATATAATTAGTTCTGTAGAGTTGTATATATATGTATCCACACTTTGGAATATTGATAGTTATTAGAGCTATGGTTTAAATTCACCTAGAAGCTATTGAATGTTAAACGTGTGTTAACATAACTGATACGTTAGTTAAACAATACATGTCTTAAATTTCTCAGTATTTAATAAGCTTAATATATTTTTGCCTCAAAATTAATTGCAAATTATATATCTATTTGTACTAAATATAAGACAGGAAAATAATATACGGACATGACTTTCGAAGCCCCTCATTTACCTCATGTACTCGAAACTATAATAAAAGAGAATGAAACATAGTCTCGTAACATCTCTTTGAGGACTAAAGTTAGCCTAATACTATGGTTGTTAGACTGTGCTAATACATAATATGAAAGTACACAATTACACATACCTAATTTTTCTACATATTTAACAATTACATATAAATGTTATTCTTATGTAGGCATATAATACTGACAATAAAATTTTGCACAGGTATGATATTAATGTATCCAAATTAAATAATATCTGACGCTAGACCCATAGAACTTTGTGATTGCTCATAAGCGATAATGATCGCCATGAGGCTAGTCAGCTCATTTTCCTGCTGCTTCTCGGCTGAGCTTCTCTTGGCTGACTTAAATAAACAAACAAAACATCAAATCTTTCTCTTTAGAACATTAGACTACAAATTCTTGTTCAAACATATTTCGCAATAAAAAGCATGACAAAATTGATCAATACAAGAACAACGCATAGCCATTAACACTCCAAACATATACAAATACATGTTCTTCGTAATAAGACGTAACGTGTGTGAAATGCTAAAGGGATAGTGGTAAATTGACAAAGGACTGCAAAGTGTCGTCGTTTTCCGACTGACGGAGTGGGATCGCGAATACGTGATGAAAATTGTGATACAAACTTTGTATTGGGGATAAGCGGCTATCTATAGTATTATTATAAAGATGAAGTTTGTTTGTATGTATGCGCTTATGACAGGAACTAATGAACCGATTTTAAAAAATAAGTAGGTATCAGTTATAGTTGGATGACTAATGGTACTCGGTATTGAATTTGTTTTGCAATGAACGGTTGTTAATTTATTAGATTGTAATAAATACCTAATATTCATTTAATGAATAAATCACGTTTTTAAAACTATTTAAAATCTTAATTTTAAAATTGAATGTTGGTTATGGATAAAATGTGTTTTTCAAACATTGGTCTATACCTTTACGTATGTTTATTCTATTATAAATAACTAAAATTAATCCAATACTGAAATACATTGAGAAGTCTTAATATCACGAGTTTTCAAATAACTCCATAACGATTTCACATTCAAAAATGCATTATAATTATGAACAGTTTCCCAACCCTTCCTTAAACTTTGCCGTGAAATTTCCAAGGTGACAAAAGTCACGCGCGGAAGCTCTATCACAGTTACAAGTTACAACATCCCTGAGGACACCATTCATCATTCAACTTTCTACCATAACTCTTGGGAATTCAGTTCTGAATAGAATATCAAACATCCTTACATACAACCATCTGCATTGGAACATTTGGGGTCCCTCAAAAAAGTACTTCAAAATGAACTCCGTATACACAATTCAATTTAAAAATTAATTTCATAATTCATCTGTTGAAGAACTTTTTAAATATAAATAAGTCTAGATTAGTTTAGTTTATGTTCTTTGCAAAAACAAAGTTGAATGAGCGTTTAATATTTTATTTTAAGGGCTTCATCTTATCTTTTTTACCACTTTTACTTAGTTTCATATAATCTGTAAAATATGTGATGGCGTATAATTTGGACTGGATTTTAAGTTAAGCTTCCAAGCTGGGTTTGCGTTGCTTTTTAGAAGAAACAACACATTTTAAGCAGTATAATATTTTGAATATTATTTAAAAAAAGAAGTGAAATCCCGTGTCCCCTAGTGGGGTAAGGGGCAGATGCATTATACATACATCTGTTTCACTGATCGATTCGAGAATCGACCCAGGACCCCTTGGTTCTACGCTCTCGCGTCAACCACTGAACCAAGGAGATGGCCTTGAATATTAAGATAAACCTTAAAATTTTCCGATGGGTTACCAATTCAATAAACGTATTTATTTATAAATCGCTTGTTCAGTTTTTGACTTATTTACAATTGTATTTTTCATGTCCAGTGTCAGTATTACTACAATACTTCTAATAAACATAGCACATATTATATTTGCGTATTAATATCCTAAAATGTTTTATATTCAATTTGAAACAATACTTTCTTTACTACAAATAGAAGCAAAATATTAAATGAATTTCATGCATATTTCAATACAAAGCTATGAGTTGAATTTTTATGCATTTTCAATTTACGATTTCAATAAATTTTTATGTCGATTGTTTGTATTATTTATTAATCGTTTCGCGGCAGAGACTTCAATGGCTATGAATATTAAAATGAAAACTATTTATTATGTGATTTTTATACAGAAATATATACTTTTACGAATTTTAATTATAAAGGAAATGAGTTTTGTAATCTTGATTCCTATTTCTATAAGATACAACCTGACAAATAACTTTTTACATGCATACAATTACTGTAAGGAGTTTTATAAAATTCATAATATTATATTTTAACGAGGAAAGATTCATATTTTTGTACGTAACGAATAATCTCGAAACTTCTCTATCAATTTAGGTACAGTAAGTTTTTGAATGAATCTGCTATTTGAAAGCATAACGTAATTATTAAAAGATCGCAGACCTACAAAACTTTATTTATTCCCCATGCATGTATTGCTTCAAAAAAAAAATAGAAATGTTTGAGTGTTGAAAGAGTTAGCTCACAAATTAGGAATTCTACGAACTGCCCGACAATATACCTTTTACATACTTAGAAGTTTAGACCGGCCAATTTATTGGTACCAGGTGCTAAAGCTTTTTAAGCTTTAGCACCATTTACTTACATTTACAGCCATTTACTTTTCTAAAAATTCTGTTGTATTTTTTTTTATTCATGAAAGTAAGCAGATAATATCTGTTTAGTTTCATTTTTTAAATTTTATTTAATCGCTACTTACTCTCTGCTTCGTTTTGTTCTTTACATTTAATATGTATCAAAAAAAATATATATATATATATATATTCATGTAAACATACCTACAAGCAATTCAGATCTAGCCTTCAGGAAAAATCAGGAAGAAACTCGATAGAACTACTATTTATTAAGATTAAACATACTTAATACATTGGCTTCACAACTGTCGTATTATCCGTAACCTATCCATGCCATTTTATCATCCATATACCATAGCTAGGAAATGCCCCCAAATTACCAAGCATTGTGTTTACTAATTAATGAACTTCTCTTGCAGCTTCGACGTCCGCGGCAAGCACCTTTCCGAAGCGCGGCACTGGTCAGCGCCAGAAGTGTTCGGGCCCCGGGCTCACTTCTCCACCTCCCCCTCCCCCGCGTCCCTCCTTGTACGGGACGTTAAGCGCCGCGACGAGGGCGTGTATAGATGCCGGATAGACTTCCGGAACACGCAGACCACTAGCTTCAGATATAACCTCACTGTTGTTGGTAAGTTGTAAAAGTTAAGAGTAGAAGCAGTAGGGTCCTATATTTAACGGCGCATAGAAAGAGTGTATAGGTGCCGGATAGACTTCTGGAACACGCAGACCACCAGCTTCAGATATAACTTTACGGTTGTTGGTAAGTGTAAAAGTTAAGAGTAGAAGCAGTAGGGCTCTATATGTTATGGAGCGGTGCAGGTGTATAGTACGATTCAAACTTAATGGCGGCTCGGAAAATCGTACGATCCGATGCCTATTTTAGGTATAAGCGGGACGTTAAGGGACCTGTACGCACCCGTACTCGCACCTGCACCTAACTTCCGAACCGCCATTAAGTTTGAATCGAACTATACATGGTTAGACCAGGGTCTAAATAAGTTCAGATATAACTTTGCAGATGTCGCACAGACTTCTATAACACGCAGACTACGTGGTATAGAAGCGGCCAGGCCCTATCGTCCTATTAAATTAAAACTGCGAAAAATAATGTAGCACTCTATTACTGCATTAGAATACATAATGATAATTGTACACATAGTGTTATATCGCATAACTTGATATATTCATCCATAATACACATATTATATTGTTAATTTATCATTGTTGAGTGAAGTATACCAAAATATAATGTACCCAGTAATTATACTAAATACTCCTCCTATATCATCATCCCTTTAATTAATTTAAAACCGTACAAACAACACCTGTCCCATCTGTTTTCTGTTCTTCATACATATTTATGTAAATGAAACCCAATGACGTCATCTTCTCTGTTCCCACATTAGCGTCGAATTTTCGAGGACCAAGTCTTCAAAGGAATGCGGTAAAACTAAGAACTACGTTCAAACGAACGTGCAAAGTGAATTTAACACTTAGTTAAATATGTTTTCAATTAGCTGGAATTATGTCTTTACAATAATTGTGCAAGTTCCCTCTAATTTCTCAAGAGTACTTAAATTAAGCTGCCGCGGTAGGAAACGAACGTGTATTGGAATTCATACGTATTCATAAACTAGGGCCCGTTTAATTGTTTAGTTTCTCACTTCGGAATGTGCAGTATTGTACCCGGCAGATATACGAGTACAAGATGTAAGGCTTCTCGAGAACTTGGCTACGGCTAGCGATAGTTGCGCAGCGTTTATGTAATAAACATGTTTTGTTATGTAGATTGTTGCAAGTCGTAGGAGATCCTTGAACAATTATTATTTTGTTTATTACAAAATAAATAGATTTCCGCAGTTACGTAGAACGCTGCATTTACTTATAGATACGTTGTCTTTTCAAAGTTTTACTTATTCTGTAGGTTGTAGTTCAAATTTTAATAAAGGATTGTATGTATTATTAACTTTGAAACCAAACTCTAAGCATGAGTCTGAAAAAAGAATATCTGTAGTCTAATCATTTAGTCCGTATCATAAAATTGAAAGATTCAAATATTCTTATTCTTAAACAGTAGTGTTCTTAAAAACTTTGAAATTCATTAAAATACGTCGTTAAAAATGTTTCAGCCTCTCTAAAATTTTATGATTATTTAACGCTTAATAATATTGAAGGTGTCCAAGTGTGTAATCGCCCTAAATAGCTTAAGGAAGCTCCACATAACTTATGGGTACGACTGAAATGTGAGCTTTAAGGCTTATTATTACACTCGGCGAATACTCCAGCGCTGTAACTTCATTTGGGTTATAAATTGGTTCCGTACTTAGAGTATAAAGAGCTACTTTTGCAAGTTTTCGGTCTTTAGGAATGGATATTGAATATTTTACTGTTTATTGCTTTTAGTGCTTTTAATATTATGGGATATTTTATATTCAATTTTACTAAAGATTATTCAGTATTCATGATTAGTATAAAGTTCATTTAACTTCTTTTGTCTTGGTATTCTTACCGTACTTTATAAATAAGATTGAAATCTACACGAATGTTATAAAATGGCAAAGTTTGTGTAATTCTGATCTTATAAGGGGGTAGTATCTGGATATACTAAACCAAGTTATAAAAAACATTAAACCAATATAAAGCCACGGGCGCAGTCAGGTCGGACCGCTAGTATATTATAATATAGCTGTTATAGGGTTAATAATATGTGTTTTTCTTTGTTTTATTTGACATTTTTCTGCACCTCTCACCTTCAGGTGCTAGGAATGGAAGCTATTAGCATTTTCATGGCATTTCAATGTAAGGTCAGATACATTTTTTATATTCACTGCTATCTAAGCGTGAATTATGCGATATATATAACCTTGAAAAGGGATTAACGTGTTTTCATTTTTTAACTTTTAAATATGTAGATTAAAATATTATTAAAGCAAGTCATGGTATGTTTTGATTTAGATAGAAATACTATGTATGTAGTTATTTAGAGCTCCTTTCGTTTATAAATAATAAAAATTAAAATTTCACATCAATTAAAACCATCTTGGGTTATTCAGTAGAAGCATTTTTAGAATATAGCGGCAATATTAGTTTAAATAAAAACCGGCCAAGTGCAAGTCGGACTCGCGCATCTAGGGTTCATGTTCAAACATTGTTCAAACATGTTTTTTATATCAAAGTAACTGAAAATGAGTATTAATGCTTTTCACAATTTTTCCGTTATCTGTGCTAGAAGACGTTACTTCGTACCAAATTTCTGATTCACGGACCCTTAAAATACAAAAAGTTACCTAAAATAAATTGTGATCACATTCTAGGTACTTTTCCAATTATATAACTGTAGAGTTGATGTGATTTTAACGTGAAGCCGCTCCACAAACGACATAATTGTCCAAATCAGCATTAAACACCACACTCATTAACGTGTCATTGTTTACACAATTTATGATTTTAATTCAATATTTAATATAGCATTTGTTTAATAAATAGTGCCTATAGTTATTAGTTATATACGTGGTTATAATAAGTAGTAGACTATAGCGAGAATTATGATTTTTTTATGAAGAATAGCAACATCTGTAAACATTTTGAATGCTTGTATTGGCATAATAAATACAGGTTTCAATTAGAATTATGAAACTAAATTTGGGCAAACAGCACTACTATACATATACATATTTTGAGGCATACCATCACCAATAGTCTAATAGAGCGTAAAATACAATACACTGTGAAATCAAGCGTAGAATTAATATTGATCTCACAACCCACAAAAATTTGCTATCCATTTAAAAACTCCAACTCCAAACTACAAAAATGTATTTTTTTAAATTATAACACCATACAAGTTAACAGCATTTCTTCATTACACACTCGTAATAAATACGCACTCATGACTCCCAATCTTGACGTAATCACTCGGCCTTGCCTCACCACGATAATTGGATGGGTCTTTTTAACAACGCCAGCTCGTTAGCTCCCATTCGTCGCTTTATTGAAATCCGATCAGTTTACAGCCATTCAATTTCAGCTGCTTTAAATTCGACGCCGTTTCCGCAGTACGATTCTTTTCCCTGGGGGTTTGTTGTTGACCGATTTAACGCCAAGGCTGGTGGGGACGCGCGTGTAGAACGTAGAGTTTTTTATTATGTATCCTATACAAGCTGCATCCTGCGGTTTCACCCGCGTGGATTCGCTCCTGTTGGTCTTAGCGTGATGATATATAGCCGCTAGATATAAATAATTCAAAGAGCCTTCCTCGGTAAAAAAAACTCTTCACCTTTATGATATTAGTATAGATTATATTATAGGTGTGATGTTGGCAAGTGTTTGAAACTCTCTGGGTATGTTTAACATAGGTGTAAGTCTTATCCTACGACTACTAATAGTATAAACGCTAAAGCTCACAAAGAGCAAGCAAAGAAAACATTATCAGGAAATAAAAGGAATCGCAAAGACACTTTAAAGTAATCAAATTATTTTCTGACTAAATTTTAATTATACTTTTTCATAAATATCGTAACAAACTTGATAATATGCTGCAGCACATTTTGAAATTAAGAAAAAAAAAAATTGGAACTTACTAATGCATTGTTTATTCCTTCGAATTATATTTATTTATATTTATTCTTGTATTATATTATATTTATTCTTCTTTGCTCTAACATCTATTGTTCTATATTATTCTTAATAAAATTATCCATGAACGAATCCATTAAGAATCGAATACATTATTATTACCCTGAACTGTATAGAGAAGAATAAACGCAAACAGAAGCGTGTCTCCACTTTCTATTTGTCCCTACGTGGTCCAAACTGATCGAACTTACAATTGAATTTAAGTTTAAATTTTGTTTAGAAGCCATTAAAGATCGGATCCTATCAATGCTTTGTTGTCTTTGTATTATCCCAGCTTCCGTATTAAATGCAAATTGCGATTTTACAAAAGTTACGCTTTCCATTATAAAGGTTTTAATTATAACATACCTGGTGTGGTTGCAAATTAAATTTCTTAGGAAAAGTTTAAATTGAACTGAGCGAAATAATGAATTGAAAGTTATTACATGTAGGTATCGTATTGATAATGCATATTATGAATTTTGTGTTCGGTTCAATTCCGTAAAATAATATTTTCAAATTAGAAATTAATTTTTATTTTAGCGACTGCTGACGGACCCGTGGGATAGTTATGTTATATATTATGTGGTTACAGTCGACTATCAAGCCCAATTCGTAGATATTATTACTTTATAAAGATATACATAAGTGCTTATTATTGCTTAAAACATTGAGCAAAACTAATAATTAACATCTCTTTCATCGATAGCTGTCCCCACCAGGAATCGAATCCCACGCAGACACTAACTCTACCAAAGAGGCGGTATAGCTAAGCTTACCCCACATGCTTTCAATTGCAGCAGTGAAATCGACTTTCCATTTTACGTCCATTATATCTCTTAATTTCCTTACCTGGTTAATGAATTGACACAATTTTTATTCAGTGTAGTCAATGTTTCAACCGGAATTAGAGGCTAAAGTTAGATTGGACGAGCCCACTGCGTCGAATGTAAAACCCAATTGGGCTTTGACGCTTTAAACGTAGCCCACCGAAATAACCCTCCTAAAATAGACAAAGATACTATTTCAGGTGGTGCACGCGAAAAGGGACCTTATTCTGTTACACATAGCATTGAATTAGACGTTGTATCTCCGCTCGTTCGGTAGCCTAATGCTAATAGAACTGAACTGTTAGCAATCACCTGGTTGTGTCTAGCTGATTAATTGCGTTCAGCTCATCCCATATTATTGTTTATTGCATCTGGTTTTAATTAGAAAAGCACATAGACGGTGATTGATCGCCATTCGAGTTCATAACGCGTGGCGTATTTGTCGCCAAATCATGTACAAAGGATGCATTCGAAAATTAGATGGGTATTTATTTTCTAGATTATTCATACACGAATAAATATTGCAAAAATATGATAATCAAGATTTGTATAATTAATTATAAATAGTCATAATTTTTCACGCATTATCAGCAAATGATCTGAGATGGACCAGGAAGAAAAGTTTTACTTAGAGGTACATATGTTTAGACACTTCTCTACATTGAAATTTGCCTTTGTAGACGCCGGTAAAAAATATTGTTTCAGTATTTTTCATTTCTAAGAAATGCTATGAAAATAGAATGATCGTTTGTGGTTAAAATAAATACAGTACATACGTGTTATTTAACTCAATTTCGCTAAAAATGCGGGATGCAGGTAACCCATCGATAGGCTACTGATAACTAAAGCGTTTTTATTTTCGAATTATTTATTCAAGAAATAATTCAAAGCGCCAAATCATATGCGATAGTGTACAAGTTTACTATAGAAAGAGAACACACCCGGACTATTACTAGTAGGACCACTATTTAACGTCGGTCCTTTACTTAACTACGTAGGCGTTTCGAAACAAATTAGTCCCCGAATAGATTATCCAGATAAACAGAAATAATAGAGAGTACTGTTTGTAATTTCAGGCAATTTATTGGGACCGGTTTATCTTATAATATAAGAGAAATTTCGCCTTTGATGTTAGATGGAATTATTTAGTTATGAATAATCAAATATTTTTAGATAAAAGGGAATTCAGAAATATAATTAATATGTTAAGCTGATTGGATAACAAATTAAGAGTTGATGGAAACACAGCTTATGTTAAAATTAATAAATGATTTTATTATAAATATATATTTAATAGAAACCTTGAGAAATAATTTGAAGAAATTGGAAAATTAACTCATGTCAATAAATGTTTAGACGTTGAACTTCTGAAACTATCTTAATTAATAGAATTGATAGCGTTAATAGTTAGTTGGGTATTGTTTATTTTTTAATATAATGAATGAAATTTAACATTTACATTACCTATACATCTCTTTGAAGTGGTGGGTGTTTCTAAGTTTAATAGATTGCACGTTTAGGGAATAAAATAATCCCCTCTGGTTATATTATCTATCGTGATCCTTTAAAAACTCAACAACCGGAATTAAAATCTTGTCAAATCTTGGAGTTAAAAATCATGCTATTTATCCACAAAATATAAGGGGATTAATAAGGGGTGGATATTAACGACATGACCCATATTATGACTACGCCCGGGCCCTAGCTGCGTCACATTAGTGTTAGTTTTTGATATTATTAATAAATCAATATAAAGTATACGTGAACTTTAATTATGTTATACAAGTATAGTAAGTAGTTACATTAACAAAATATTTTTCGACAAAGTTCTAGAGCAATATCCACTTCGGTTCAGTTAAGAACAACGTACCTATAGTTACCTAGATACTATGTGAGAGTAATCCATACAATTCAATAAGCGTGCAAAATCTCCTTCCCAACGTTTTTAAACGAGCCACATACTTTGTTTGTTCGCGGATTCGTTTCTTTGCATCGTATGAATAAAGTTCATGTACGTGAATCGTTATAAAGTTTTCCAAGTTCGGTTCCCACGTATTGGTTGAGGTTCAAAAACTTGTCAGAAGAAAACCGCAGTTTGCAAGTTGTACGGAAATTTCAACGTTGTTCCAAAGTTCCGCTCGATTATACAAAGAGACATTTCTTTTTGTTAATTGCGTTTGCTTTGGATTAATTATTTGCTAGTTTCTAATGTTGTAGAGTTGAATTTGATGTGGTGTTAAAGATGGTTTTCTCATTTTTTCTTTGTATTACACAAGATGTTTCATTTTCTGGTATTAAAATATTAAATTTTTATATATGAGTTTACCATAGAGTAATTTGAATTGCAGATATATTTATTATAGTACAGGCACTTATTCATCTTTTATATATTTTTTTTTGAAGTGAAACTTCTTTATCGGGGTTAGACAAAAATTTAGTGTAACGTTTTTGCGTTACGCGCCATCTTTTTTTTATTTTACAACCTTTACAACTTGATCATTAGGAATTTATTACCTCTATTGTTCGAACAAAAATAAGTTACCGACTTTAAGAACGTGCCGACAATGTAAGTACACTATTGTTTCTTAGAAAACATTTAAGGAGTATACGATAATAAATCTATGACTCACGTAAACACGTGTTTGCTTGATTGGTGTCAGGTGTTCAATTATAATTTTGTGAATTCAAAATTTATAAGAATAAACCTCAAACTCTTTATGTCCAATCAAAATCCGCCTAAGTCGAAATCCTTTATAAGCTGAAAACGGCAGTGGCCGGCGTAAATATTCAAATAGGTAGCGAGGAGCGAAGCGACGAGCATCTTAGGTTAACTTTTGAACTACCGCATGAGCCGAGCGAGCGAAGCGAGCGAGTCGCGGCAGTGGCCGGCGTAAATATTCAAATAGGTAGCGAGGAGCGAAGCGACGAGCATCTTAGGTTAACTTTTGAACTACCGCACGAGCCAAGCGAGCGAAGCGAGCGAGTCACGGCAGTGGCCGGCGTAAATATTCAAATAGGTAGCGAGGAGCGAAGCGACGAGCATCTTAGGTTAACTTTTGAACTACCGCACGAGCCGAGCGAGCGAAGCGAGCGAGTTGCAGCAGCGGCCGGTGTAAATATTTAAATAGGTAGCGACGAGCGTGTGACTAACGTATTTCTGTAATATTGTATATAGTAAATTATTTTTTGAAAAATAAGGACATAAAGAAGTTTCACTTCTTACGTGTGTACTCTAGTACACGCACACATTTTTTTAATAAATAATTCAATACTTATAAATTATTTATTCTTTGTAGCTCTAGACATTTTAAAATCTAATACGTAACTTTTTCTAACTACTTACGCTTTTATAAAAAAATTGTATAACACGAAGTTTCTTTCATAATCAAATGAATAAAACATCACTGACCTATCACATAAAGAATGAAACTTAATCGTTTACTAACTTTTGTCTCATAAATAATTCAATGCTCTTTATCTTTTGATATCTAACAATATGATTGTAGTGGGGAAGTCATACGTTTCGACACATTGTGGTTAACTATTTTATACAGATCTTGATATATTTTTGTGATTATTATTGAAAATAGAAGCAAATTACAGATTCAAATGTAGGGGAGAGGTGCCATGAATGGGACAAAATTATATAGGTACATATTTTGGGGAACATATTATGTGAGATAAAGAAAAAACTTTCATCTAGGCTTCAAATATATTTATTTATCTTTAAAAAAAAATAACTTTAATCATTTCTTCTGTGATCAATTCAGCATAATATTCAAATAAGAAAATGTTTGATTTTGTCCCCTTCATGACTGGGTGGTATTGAATGGGACAGGTGCTAGTCATGAAAGGGACACGTTAATAATGTACCAAATTCTTGATGATAAGTTACATAATACAACATTATTGTGTTATAAATGATACTTAAAGTAATCTTACAAAATAAATGAGATAAAAATTACTTTTTCAGTGAAGTTTAAGTAATATAGGTATTAATGGCATAAGCTACAAAAAAATTAAAGACGCCTTTTACTCCACAATTTTCATTTGCCCATTTCTGGCAAAGTTTACATTGGAACCAGTCTTCCTTACTAGTTGAAAATTTCTGTTTACAGATACAGCATTTATGTCCTCCAGCGTAATTGTAAATTTTCTTAATTTTTGTAGTGGTTCATCATCGCAATCAGAAAAATCCTCACTGGAATCTTAATTCAAAATTGTGCGATCACTATCACTGGATGATTCAACGACTACCTTGGTATTTTTCGTAGTTTTCTTCTGTAACTGTTTACCTTTCTTCTTGTTTTCTTTTTTATCTTTTTCATTTTCTCTTCTATTACTTCTTTAACGGCTTCTTCATTTACTTTGGGGTCAACTCGTTCCTTCTTCTTTGGAGGCATCTTTATGTTAGGTGACCTTGCCTGCTTAATTATAACCTATAACAAAATTAGCAATTTTAAAGCAAAATCCACAACCATGCTTAGCATTAAGATTATAGCCACGAAAGGGACGTCCCTTTCAAGCCCAGTGGAGCTGTCCCAAACAGGACTAACACACATTTTTAATTATAGCCTTAAAATAAAAATTATTATCATGCAATTAAATGTAATTATAAACTCACCTTTTTTATAATAAACCAACTATTCAGTTCGCGAAACAAACACTTTCAAAAACTTCAATAATTATTCAAAAAACAAAGCTGGAAAACATTAAATAAATTACTTTTGAGCACGAAAATATTCAACACTGTTTCGCCATTTTGTAACATTTGACAACCGAATGAAAGTTGTGTCAATATTGTCTATGGACTGATGTTGCCACAATGCAGAAATAAGAAACCGCCTATTTATTTCTAAACGAAAGTTATTAGATTTGTCCCTTTCAAAACGTGTCCCATTCATGGCACCTCTCCCCTAAGTGAATGTCTTCGTTTCGTTAAATATTCATTTTTCATTCAAATCTAATTATGAATTATTTTTATTATAACACTTTTAATTGTTGAAAATCCCCTTGATAAATCTGGAATATGCTAAAACTTTCTTAAAAAATGTAAAACCTAGGTAGGTACATAGTACATACTCACATAAAAATACATAATAAAGATTCTGTTCTTCTAGCAAATACGTATAATACCTTCAAAATATGGTCTCTATATAACTATGTATAAAACATAACTTTTGTTACAGTACCACCAGAAAAGCCAGTGGTGGTAGACCGGTGGGGGCGCGTGATCAACACCACCACGCTTGGCCCTCATGAGGAGGGTGATGATGTACTGCTTACATGCCGCGTGCTTGGAGGTGAGTGAAATATTACATTATTAGTTGACATATAACTTACTTATGGGCAGCTAAAGATTAGAGATGTTTGAATCGACTGACCGGTTGGCTTGGTTGGTATTGGTAGTGGCCCTGCCTTCCATGCCAGAGGCCGTGGGTTCAATTCCCACCCCCGCGCAAATATTTGTGTGATGGACATAGGTGTTTGCTCTGTGTCTGGGTGTAAATTATCTATATAAGTATTTATTTAAAAATTATATACATATTATGTATCAGTCATCTGGTTTCCATAACACAAGCGAAAGCTTAGTATGGGATCAGATCGTGCGGTGTGTGAAAATTGTCCTGAAATATAAAAAAAAATACGGGTTGCACTCCGGGAGTGCCGGCAGAAGTGAAAACTTGATTATTAACGTTGAGCATGTTTGATATCCATCCGTCTTACGCTTTTTCGATCAAGTCACGCGTCCTGACGCGGGTTTAAGATTTTATATCCAACGCCGCTAAAGAAGTTTTCACTTCAAAAATCGTATAGTGTCTATGCAGTATGACCAGAATTATGGATAGATTGCAATGAAGATGATGATAATATTATTATTTCATTTTTCTTCTTCATCTCTTTGTTAATGGACATAATATTATTTTCATGATTTGTAGTTCATTATATTTAGCTAATTGGTATTTGATTACAGGTTGATTGTTCACATAAAATTATGTACTTATAGTGATTCATGTTGATTATAATATTATAAGATAGTAATTTCCATCACCATATTTTGAAATAATGTTTTGTTACTATATTAACCATTAACGAATCTAACCTTCTAAATCAAACTCGTATATATATTTCCATATTAACTGCTAAAAACTGGTCTTAATTCTATTTTCTGCACTTTTATACAGGATTATACGTTAATAAATCAAAGCCTTCTTTAAAGTTTTTGTCCTACTTCACAACGTCCGTCAAGTGTGCGCGTGATAAAGACAAAAGATAAGTTCCTCAGTCCCCTCTAAAGTGGTAAAAAGCGCGGCATGCAAGGAACATTTTGCCTTAAATATTTTTAATGGTATTTTTTGTGACGTGTTATATAATACATACTGTGGGAGAGTAAGACTGTTCTGTTTCATAAGACAAAAATAAAAACAATAGAATAAGTGCATTAAATTTTTATGATTTTTTTAAAAATTATTTTACATGAATTAGCTAAAGAAATGGAATCCCCAACATGTTGCAGTGAGCAGTCACCATTTAAGCTAACCCATCTAACTATTTCTTTGAAATACTCGTAGCTATAGCATTATAACCATTCTATATTTCTCAAGAATTATTAGATACTTTACAAAAATCTTGTCTCAAGAAACAGCTAGATCTAACCGTCCCCTAAACGGTTCACTTTATCACTTATACACCATTACTCCAAACGAAATTCCATCGACGTTGTAACAACGTTTCAGATGCCTTGGAACAGTGTTTTCAGTACAATATAGTGATGAATTTCTGGTCCATGAGTGATGAATAATTCATTATATTGCTTCAACCGCACTGTTCTTAACATAGACTTGACGGCATATTGTGGGCTGATTGGGGAATGGAATATTAAATAAAGAAGCATTGGTTGGTGGGAAGAATTTGGTGCATTGTCCTTTATTGGAATTGCTTTAGCGTAGTATAGGATTATTTTATTTAACTAAATAATAAATTCACTCATAATATTAATTCAAATATTAATGGACACATGTTGAGTATTGATATTTAAGGATTCAGTTAGATACCAGTCTATTTTAAAAATATTTTTATAACATAGAAATCAAGTCATCTTTATCGTTAGATAGATGTAGCATACCAGTAAAAATATTAATCTCAAAACCTTCAAAATCTAAACCAATATTAAAAAAATGTCAAGTAAATCGAGTAAAGTCACGGGAAGTACGCAGTGTTATATAAGAAGTTTCAACTCAAAGTCTTACGTATTGGATACTGAATGTTTGCGCAGTTCAACTCGATATAACACGAAAATGCTTTTATTCTTTAGCACAAAGATTTCTTTTACGAAAATAGTATTATACACCTGGATCCTATAAAGCGACAACTTCGGACTTTGCAAGCGATTTGGTAATGGAAATAATGTATAAGGAAAAGTTGTGTAATAAAAAAGCTGTAAAATTTGTAAAATTACTTTAAAATGAGGAAACTGTAATATGATACAAAGAAGAATATGGATTAAGCTTTTTTAAAACAAACATTAATATAATGCTTCCTGGAAGAGATCGCTACCTAGCGATAAGGCCACCGTTTGTACACATTATTTTCCTATTATCTGTACTTTATGTGTCTCTATTTCTTTTGTGTGTGCAATAAATAATTAAATAAAAATAATAAAAAAAATAAAAATTAATATAATGCTATCTAAAAATGAATCTATCTATCTAATACAACATTTGCGGAATGAAAATATTAAAATGGTGAAAGCGCTACGTAGTATTAAAGTTAAGATATCCAGTAGAATATTTGTTATAAATCAGATAAACTTAATCTACACAGAAAATAAATAAAATAAAAATCTTATCATGTACACAATTACCATCTATTTGGTCCCACCATCGACGCCGATCCCTCACCCCTTGCAAGAAAGAAATCATTTTCTCAAAAGCAACAGGCGCCCAAAAGGAAGTCTTCGCTTCCTAAATCCACCTCATTAGAACGACATCTGCCCTCCGAAGAATTGATTCTTTTACCTGTTCCTCAAGAAAAGCCTCCAATCAATTTCACGATTATGCAAATACACCGACCCTTGTCAATTTGAATTTTAACTATCTTATAATCAGATAAAATCGATAGACCATTTCTAACCAATTTAGCGTAAATCCTGGTTTAATAAGCCATCAATCACTATGAGGAAGAATAAATGTCTTCTATAAATAAATAATAAAATATAACTTTATTTGTCTCATCACAACATTAGGTAAATAGATACATTGCTTGCAAATACATAGTGAGTGAGCTTATCAACTAGTGTTGTGAGAGACTGGTGCCTGAAATAGGTTTCGAGGAACCTGGAGTACAAGTCACCAGCCCCTCCCGCGTACCAATAACAAACTACAAGAATAATTATTAGGTGATGGTGCAAACGATCATAAATGATGCATCTTAGTGATAAAAGACTAAATAACTAAAATTACACTATGTAATTGTATAGCCTACTGCTATACTACAGTTAATTAACAGAAGTAAGAAAAGTTATACCTTATGAAATAAAATAAAAATACAATGAAAGCAAATCAACTCATGTGAATTTGATCACGATTTGATCCTTAAGTGTATGTATGTAATGTGTATGTATGAAGTGTGAATGTATATAAAATGTGTGTATGTAATGTTGCAAGTATGTAATGTGTATGTATTTAATGTGTATATGTGTATTTGTGAGTGTGCGAATGTGTATGTATTTGGGTGTAATTGTAGTTGGAGACATTTTGGGTGAAAATATACAAAGTAGTAAAGTCTGGGAGAAAAGTATAAAATATTACGTCGGTGGAGATAGCAGATTTTCAGTTTCTTCGTATGTTTGGGACTTAAGGTAATTAGCGACGGTTTTTTTACAGTTAGTTTTATTTTGTATATAAATGTTAAATAGATTGTTAAACTTGTTGTATAAAAATGGACCAAGATAGCAGAAGAAGCGGTGAGAATGGAAAGTGTTGAAAGATACGGTTTGACATACGTTGTACTTGCGGCGTTTTTTGTTATAGAGATCAGGATCGAAATTTAGTTGGGAATGTTTCTTCAAAATCACTTGTAGTATAAATGATTGTCTGATAGATAAAACATCCCACATTTTGAAAAGGTTAGCAGTAGGGAATCGGTAGGGAAGACCAGCACCTACCTTTAGTATAACACGTTGGGCCCTTTCCACTTCAATCAAATGAGTTTTCGCACTACCACCCCAAGTTAGTATACAATAGTTTATTATCGACTGTACTAGTGCAAAATATACCATTTTAATAGTGTTACGATCAGAAATATTTCTTAAGCTTTTAAAAATATAGATTAATTTTCGCATCCTACAAATAAGAGAGTCTATGTGGCACCTAAAAGTGAGACATTGGTCGATCATAACACCAAGATATTTTATATTATCAGCTCTTTGAAGTGATAAACATTGGCAGGTTAATGAAATGTGGTCGCAAGTATGAGCTGTAATGGATAGTAGAGGTGATGGTAAAAGGTGAGTTTTGTGGGCAAATGCAATATATTTGGTCTTGTTCACATTCAGGGTAAGCAAATTAATTGTAAGCCAATCGTAGACCCTGTCAAAGCCAGCTTGCGCAGTTTTAAAAAGATTGTCCCAAGTGACGTCGGTAAAGAAAAGAGCGGTGTCATCTGCGAACGTAAAAATTTTACCCCCAGTTAGGTTTAAACTACACAAATCATTAATGTATATTAAGAAGAGCGTAGGGCCGATTATACTGCCTTGGGGTACGCCATAATTGACCGGTAACTTGTCGCTTACCGTCTGATCTATCCTAACCCTTTGAAACCTGTCACTCAGATAATTTTTCATGAATGTTAAGGGGACTCCTCTAACACCAATATATTCCAGCTTATTGAGCAATCGGGAGATAGAAACTGTGTCGAAAGCCTTGGCCAAATCTAGGAAAATTGCCAAACATTTACGCCTGGCATCTAAATTGGTGATTATATTATCTACAAGTTCATGAACAGCATCATTGGTATTCTTACCGTGTCTAAATCCAAATTGATTTGTTGAGAGGAGATTATTTGACTCTAGAAAATTTACTAGCCGTTTATTGACAACGCGCTCTAATATTTTTGATAAAGTTGGCAATATTGAAATTGGCCTATAGTTATCGACACAGCTTCTATCTCCATTCTTGTGTACAGGGGTGATAAAAGCTACTTTAAAAGCATTTGGAAACATTCCTGTATCCATTGCTAGGTTACATATGTAGGTAATTGGAGGGACGAGAATATCAATGTATCTCTTGATAATTTTAGCAGTAATCATGTCACTGCCAGCGGCAGGACTGTCCTTAAGATTTTTTATTATTAGTGAGATCTCATCTTCACTCGTAGGAAGTAGTACTAATGAATTGAGAGGTGATGAATTTGAAGCGAGTGTATGGTGAGAGGCGCATAGTTGATTAGAGGAAAGAATTTTTTGTGCTAAGTTAGATCCGATGTTTGCAAAGAAATTATTTATATTATTAAGACAGCTTTTTGGATCGTTAGATGTAATCAAATTTGAAGAACTATGTTTTTGTTTATCATAGTTTGTAATATTTTTAACAGCCCTCCACAGACTTTTACTATTACCCCTAGCATTAAGAATTTCCTTTTTATTATATTCTCTTTTAGCTTTTTTTAATAATGAATTGCAAAAATTCCTATAGCGCTTAAAAGTGATTTTAATAATTTCATCATTTTGGTTACGTTTAAATTTTTTATAAAGGTTGTCCCTGTTCCTCATCACACGCAAAAGGGCATTGGTAATCCACGGTTTGACAATCCTTTGTCTGGACGGAATTGAAATTAAAGTTGTGTTAGCTTTTATATTGCGATGGAGAATTGATACCAAACGATCAGTCGCTATATTGACATCAGTAGAATCGAAAATTGATTGAAAGTTAATTTTATTAAGTTCTTTATCAAGGCCATGAAAGTTTATACGGGATGATTTTTTGTTGGATATCAGCACTTCATGATTGTATGCTAAAGAAATGGCTACACATTCGTGATCTGTGATGGAAGACTCGATCACAAAACATTTAGCCTTTAAAGTCGTTTTAATCATCGCATGATCTAAGCACGTCTTCCCATGGGTAGGAAGAGTATGACTCGGTAAAATACAATGAGTTGCCAAAATATTCAGGTAGTCGTAGGCTCGTTTGTCGTTAGTGTTAGGAACGATATCAATATTTATGTCACCGCAAATAATTATATTCTTAAAGCAACTAAGTTCCCCAAGAGTTCTATCCAATGAGTTTAAGAAATTTGTAGTGTTACTATAACTTGGCGGACGGTATATAGCAAGGATACAAGTAAGAGAGTTTATTTTTAATAAGATACAATTAGCATCGCAAATAAGTGGTTCTTCGTGGACTACATTAAGGCTGTCATTGTAATAAACTACAACTCCCTCATTTTGGGTGCAGTGAACAGAAGTAGCTACGGCTTGATAATTTGGGATTGTAGGTAAATTTTGTACAGATGGAAGCCAACATTCTGTGAGTATGAGAAAATCCCAAGTAATTGCTGATCTTTGTAGGAAAGTAAAAAGATTAGGTAAATTGCAATTTATACTTCTAATGTTTTGGCAAAGGAAATTCAAATTTTTACTGTTATTCAAATTTAAGTGTTTATTTACATCCTCAATATCACAAACAATCGTATGCGCCACTTGAAACGAGTCCAAATCGGAGTTTAATTCCTCAATATCCTGCATAATGATATAATAGTGAAAAATATATAAATATGGTCACTGCAACGCCGTGACTCATATGTTTATCAGAATAATAGCGAGTTATTATCCGATTGGTACTACAAGAAGCAAGTAAACGCAAATGATGTGAGTGAGTTGAGGGCAGACGGGGTGTGTGGTATTTAGTAAAATGTGTATGCATAATAAATATATTATGATTGCAAATTATGCGGTGTGTTAATGTAAGTGTAGTAGTGTAAGTATGTGTGTTAATTGTAACTTTAATTTGAGTTGATTTGACGAAAATATGCGAATAAAACAAAAAGGAACGATCAAAATATTGATCAAACAAACAAAATGATATAACGAATTTATATATGAAACTTAGATAAAAATCACTAAAGTTATGTATATATTGTGTATACATTTCGAGTTGTGTAAATAGTTTAATATAAGTTGGTAGGAAAAAATTATATATAAAATCTATAACAGTACAATATTCTAAGTAGAAAAATCCGTTTATAGATTTTTTAACTAACTTACACTGGATAGGTAAAATAAGAAGAACGAAACTATAACTATTGAGTACGAAAACTAGTCATGCAAGTATCTTCAATAAGTCCGCCTCTTCGTTTATACGGACTGGGGACGAATTCTGATCCTTCTTTATGTATATCTTTCCGTATGCTGTCCACGTGCTAAAAATCTTATTTGTTTTAACACTTTGCCGTGCCATGTAAAATACTCTTCGAGATTTAGATGACAAGTATTCCGAAATAAATATAGTTTGAGGAGCGCCCGACAGGTTGATATGTTCAGTATTTAATTGTTTTTCTTTATTAATGCGTTTCGATTTGTTGTATTTAGTATAGCTTGAAATAAGTTTATCCTTATGGAGCGTAGTAGTAAAATTCACTATAACGGCCTTAGACTTCGTGCGAAATATTTCCCGAATGTCCGTTGGTGTGATAGGTGAATCCATACATAGTGTTGAGCTCAAACTAGTAACAATATTGGAAAGAATTTCCTTGTTTTCGTTAGTTTGTATAGGCAAATTCCTTATTTCAACAGTGCTGGAATGGGCTGATTTTTCGAGTTGATCTAATTTAAGTTCCAGGTAGGCTAATTTCATTTTATACTCTTTATTTTCATTTTCTAATTCATATACTCTTGATAATATCTCTTCATGTTGACTTGTAATGCATTCAACCGATTTTTGTATGTCTTGGTTTTGGGTGATGATTGTAGTGAGAGCTTTGGTTAAAGATTCGAACTTGAGATCCTGTTGTTCCTTTAAATCAGTAAACATATTTTTTATGTCCGATATTGACGAAGGGGATGGCATAGGACAATCAACAAGACTTCGCTTTTGGCGTTTAGTGATATTGAAGTAATTATCATCTGAGTCTCGACTGCATGGACGGTTTAAGGCCGAGTCTGAATTATATTGTGTTATAACGTTTGGTGTGTTAAGTTGAGAACAAGTACCTGGCGGTGAACGCTGGATTGACATCGTGAACAACAATAGAATAAGCTTGACCAGGTAAAATAGAAATTTATTACTCTGGCGCAAGGTCGCAATTAGCGTAGCTACAGAAAGCAGCGATAGCTATATGGACGAGCGGATTACTCACTTGAATTTTTTATCTTTGTCGCACAGATGAATGTCCTGCTCATTAGTGCAAATCACTTCTGTTCATTTATATTCTCCTGGTACAATACTTGATGTGTCGACCGTAATTCGTACTTATCGCAGTCACCGCGCGCGTGTTTGTTTAAGTTGATAGGCGTTGTTCGATCACTTCGAAGCTGTGCAATCCTGGTACTACGACCAATAACTGTTAGTCTGAGTAGGATAGGACGATTTTAAGTAGTTGTAAGCACTGATTTAAATGATCACCACGAGGTTATGGGCGCCTAATATTTTGAGAATAATTAATTCACTTTAAAATTGATTTTAACACAAGATAAAATGAGCGTAAACACGTCTGCAATGCACAAAGGCCGCGAGAGAAGGTGAGAAGGTGAGCATTCTATCATTTATTTCTGAATGTAAGATTTCTTTATTGGCTTCAGCACTACTGGATATTTTAAATTACATTTCTAACAAACATTTCATTTCTTACTCTTCAGATAGCATCGTCTATATTATATCCTGCTCTTCTGAGAATTACATTTCCCTTGAAATAGTCACAATAAAATTGAAAAAAGGCATCATTTATAAAACTGAGAATCTGAACCAAATAACAGATAGATAATACAAATATCTAGCAGCTTTGTCTATTTATATTATTCTTCTTTAAAGTACTAGAAGGAGACTTATTCTGGTAAATACTAGTCAATCTAAAAATGAAAAAAATATCTTATTCTGGTGAACTAACCAATCGATACAAGTCAACCTGAAATTATTCAGTAAAGGCCAATAAAATATCTCTAGTTTTCCTTGTTTTCAACAATAGACTGGCCATAAAATAACAATATTGCTCTGACAAATTACCATCACCAAACAGTACCTACCTATAAAATTCATCATTAGTGCGACATTCTATTTTAATAAGAGCGCTAATTAAATGCTCCTTGCTTCATTTAAATTTAATATCACTAATAGACATACCGCATATATATTCTATTACCGAACTAATAGTGGATGCTAATGAAAATTCGATATAATTACTTAGTCACACGTATCGTGTGCTCCATTGTGGCAGACGAAAATTATTTGTGATGCGTCTATAATTGTATTTGTTTTGAATATTAATTGAAACTGCTGACCGTTATGGCTTTGATTTGATTTTAATTATGAATGTATTTGGAACACCTTTTTGTGGTATTGAATATTTTTTTTTACAGTTTATTGGTATATCCGGTAGAACATTCTTCAGAAACACGTTGAAAATGGTAAAATTAACAAACAAATCTTTGTTTTCCTACCATTGTCCATTATGAGCTCAATAATCTATACTAATATTATAAAACTGATGAGTTTGTTTGTTGGAACGCGCTAATCTCAGGAACCACTGGTCCGATTTGAAAAATATATCATCACGCTAAGACCAACCAGAGCGGAGCAATGCGGGTAAAATCGCGGGGCGCAGCTAGTATTTTGTATATTCGAGTGAATGACAGATAAAACTCTCGAACAAAAAAGCGCTCTTCCTTTCAAGTATCAAAATTTAACAGTATGAGTAAAAAGTTTAAAAAGGCCTGAGATTTAAGAAATATTATTTCTTTATTCCTGCTTGTATACAAATAATCTAAATCATAAGAAATTTCTATAAAATAAAATACCAAAATGAACGAATTCATTATTTCAACAGCGTGTTTGCGCATACGAAATCTAATTTAAATAAGCATTGCTTGTTTAACAGAGTGGAAAAACGGCACAAGAGTAGTCCTTATGATTATCGAAATAAAGTTCAATTTGGCGTGTGATTATTGCTTAGGCTGAATTTGAGCACTGGAGTACGCTAGCTCGTGACCTGCTTTATTTGTAATTACGAAAAGGTGGAGACTGGATCGATTGATTTGTAGGATTCCGTGAGGTGAACGAAGACGGGAATATTAATTACTCCTTTTTTATATATTTACTAGCTTTCCGCCCGCGTCTTCGCCCGCATTGTCTAAAACATAATAAATTATGTATACTAACACATACCTCTTGAATCACTCTATATACCTACCTATTAAAAAAACCGCATCAAAATCCGTTGCGTAGTTTTTAAGATTAAAGCATACAAAGGGACATAGGGACAGAGAAAGCGACTTTGTTTTATACTAGATAGTGATGATGAAGCATCATACCTAAAGTTGAAACAATGATTTTTTCATATCTGACAGCTTAAGCATAAACGTATAATGTGCTTACACTATTTAGTCGAGTTTCAATTTCAAAGTTCCACTTGAATGATAAACATAAGACATTCTGCTATTGGCGATTTATATACCTAGAATACGTAATTTTCATTTATTTCAATATTACTGCAATCTTTAAACATATTCAGTAACACAGAACAATTTTATAGGTTTTGTATATGATACAAACAGTCATTTGTTTAAAATTATTATTAGATGTTTTGTTAAATATTATTAGTCTCTAGCATAGAAATCTAAATAACAAGGCAATAGAAGTGTTATAATGTCATAA
>CAJQZM010021085.1:0-10612 GCA_907164665.1 Colias nastes | reverse complement strand
CACGACTATGTGACCCCCCCCTGGCACTAAAGCTGGATCCGCCCTTGGTTACATAAAATGATCTAAGCAATATGGCCATCAAAAAATATTGTATCGAAAAATAATTTAATTGATAATTTATCTGTCATCGCCCAAGTATCTATTTTCGTTTGAGTCTATTGTCTACGGATTTTCATTCTGGTTTTGACTTTTGGCTTTGCAATTTGCTCTATGGTTTGATTAGTTTGTGTTATTACTGTGTTCTTCGATCTTCGTTTTTTTTAGTTTTTTTTTTTAGTTTCCCTATGATTTTCTTTTGTTTATTTATTTAATAATTGATTATGATTACTTACCACTATCATATTTTAATGTTAGATTAAGTAGAACAAATAATAATTGTAAATGTATGGTGTGACTCACGTACTGCCCTGTTGGTATTGTTTTGTTTATTTTTATTTTGTGTTTGGGCAATAACAATGTGTTGGTTTCATATAAAATTATACAATTATTTCGTCTAGGAGTTATGGATTCACCACCAGTCCCAAAACCACGTTCTACAGCATATCCCCAAACTGACCCATTGAAGCGACCGATACCGTTGCCGCGAACAAAGGTGCAAAATAATGAAAGAGTTACAGCTTCTGAACTATTCAAGTCTATTGGTTCCGTTTCAAAACAGATTACCGAAGACGTTGCACATAAAGTCACCAGTTCTGCTAAAACAGCGAATGAAAAGATCGAAAAATCTATAATGGATGGATCGAAGTTCGCCAAGGATACTTTAGAGAAAACGATAAATACATCGAAAGCTGTTAGAGCATCAGTTACCAAATCAGTTATTGAAGGCACCAAGACAGCTGGCTTAAAAATTAGACGTTCGAAAAAATTTGACAATGCTCAAGACGAAGATCCACAAAGATGTGTCTCTATGCCGGCGGTTGACGTAAGTTTGTTTGATAATATTCAATTTCATTCTCCCCTTCTGGAACAGAAGAGACTACAAGCTGATGAAGGGCCATCTACAAAGGACAATCCAACATCCCATCATAATCCTTTAGATTACCAATCATTACTCTCAAACAATTCAGATTCTATAGATGATAGTGTAAGTAACATCTCTCAGGATGGTACAGAGTTTGATCAAAATGATTCAATTTCCAACTTTGATTTGGAAACATATGATACACCAAAACCATCACGAGCAAACAGTTTTATAAGTTTACGGTCAGCTCCAGAAGTACCAGGTAGAAGAAAAAAACGTGCTAGTCAGGCTGAATTTATGAGACAAAACTCACTTTATGAAAACTGGACTCTGCCTCATCCACCCTCTAAACCTCCACCTCCAAGTCCAGAACCAATTGAACGACCCAGCAAAAGTACAATATATGAATTTGATCCCTTAAATTTTTCTGCAACTCCAACCACAAAGAAGTATGACGGAGTTAGTAATGAGTTGTTATTGCTTGAATCGTTTCTTATAGGAGATACTTATGGAACAATTGTATCTAATGATATTGCCAACGATGAAACATTTGATTTTGTGGAAAGTGATTATTTTAACCCACCAACACCCCCTGAACGTTTTGATAGCCTGGTTACTGGTGAAACTTCAGTTAAGCAACCTGCCCCAAAAAATGACAAAGATAATAATTCAAATTGGTATGTTGGAGTTGACAGCACTTCTGTTGTTGAAACTGTAGATGAAGTCAAAACAAACAATTCCGTTATGCAACGGTTTTCACATATGTTGAAACTGGACAATGTTCTTAATAAATCATCGAAACAAACTGTTACAAAGGTTGAAACAGTAGAGAGGCCCCCAATCAATAAATTACCAGTGTCTTATTTCAGTGGAACATTAAATAAAGAAGTGTTAGGAGGGGTTGAGGATTTCTTTAAAAATTCACAGTCACGATACTGTGTTTTGTCCGATCAGAAACTAATGTGCTACACGGACACAACCAACTCTATTGTAAAGGAATTATATACTTTGGATAGTATTAACTCTGTACAAATAGCCTTACCTCTCTCATCTAGGTTAGTATGATTTATATTTTATTTTCATTTTATTTATTTAGCATTGCATACATGATTACATAAATGAGTTTATAATAAAAAATATACAGGCTTAATATTCAATAATGTTTTTCAGTTCTACAAATAATAATTACTGTTTTGAACTATCAATATCAATGGGAATAAAAAGTACTCCAAGAAAGGTATTATTTGGTTGCGGTAGTGCTTCAGAAAGGAGAAATTGGGGACAAAAGATTGTTGAACATTTGACAAATGGATTCCCAACCAAATACATGTCTGAGTTTACTAGATGTGGCTGGTGTTACATGAAGGTAATTATTATTTTACTGTTATTTAAAACATTTAATTAGATTTGCTCTAATTACACAGTGAAATATCTTATATGCAGTTATAATGCTATCTTTATCATTTATTTGTATAAGGTCTTATCTTGTATTTGATATTATGGTATTGATTTTACTTTACCCACAACTGTTTTACTTATCTCATCATTTATTTTTATTATATTAAAATTATGTGCTTTATCATTTACTGGTTATTAGTTTTAACTTTGCAATTATTCAATTAATATGTAATTAGAAAGGAAGGAAAGGGCCAATATAAATGTCAAAAATGTTGTTCTTATATCATTTTACAATATAGAAATTTATTACAATCACTCATTGAATTTGAATACATACATAACATTGAATTTTTGAAAATGAAACCATAAATGCTGCCCTTAATATTTACGGCTAATCTTATAATCTATGTATTGCCATGCAACTGTTTTCTTTTATTATTTAAAATGCGAATTAAAATCTGTGTCAGTAACTGTAAATTCTTCTCAATTAGCACAGCATTCTAACACAATAATACTTCACTGACTATACAAGATCTAAAGTTGAACTTGCTGACAAACTAGTCTTTGTAAAATATGTACATATTTTATTCATACTTATCATATTATTTGCTGATGCGAATGAATGAAATATTTGTTATTATGTTCCTATTTATATATACAGAAATTATGATTCATTGTCTGTTTGATCTACAGCTGATTGAGTGATGATAGAAATTTGAAGTTAATTTTGATATTTTATTCAGGAAGGAACCTCTATCAGATTTACCTAAACAATTTAAAGATTTTGTTTGAATTTATTGGGAGAAATATTGCTTTGGCTTATAAAATATTTGTCAGTGCAATAAACATTTTGCGTTTGCGAATATATAATAAAGAAATGCGAACGAAATATAATCTAAATATTTTTATTTCCGAAAAATGTTTTTTAATAAAAATATGAGTTTAACTTTATATAAAAATTAATGATTTGAAAATCAGTTTATATTGACTTCATGATAATGATGCAAACTGTCATGCATCACCTGACATTATAGCACTCACTAAACTAGCGCAATTACTCTTTCCGGCGTTTGAATACATAATAATATGTTGTGCTACCTGTACCTCTTATATGCTAAAAGTTGTTCGTATTTTTCTATTTTAAAGTACATTAGTTGACATATTTTCTTGAAAATACTGCAAATTATATAGCTTTGTCCTGTATACTTTTCGACCAAGTTTCGACCTATGTAACATTATCTTTCTATATTACCTTTGTAAAACAACCCGACAATTTTGGAATTAGTTACATATATATCCGAATTTTTGGATTATCTAGTTACAAACAATGTAATTGTAAATCATTGGCCAATAGGAAGGTGTGACAGGCGAGTGGCGCGGCGCTTGGTTGATGTTGGTGAGACGAGTCCTCGTGTATTGCACGGCGCCTGACACCTTGTGTATCGTAGACCTGAGGAAGACTAGATGTGTTGGTATGTATTGTACAATTTAAAGCCAATTTTATAGTGTGGTGTTTATTTTAGTATGACAATAGGTATCGCAATTTGCATGTTTACCACTGTATTATAGTGTATAGAAAATCCCTAAATCCCTATTAAGATAAGAATATAATAAGGAAATATGTATTATATGTATTCATTATGATTCCTTTTTTTCCTCTTGTTGGTTGATATCATTCATAAAGTACATATGCTCAGCTAAATTCTTTAGCGTATGATCCTTGAATGGCCCATCATGAAACCAGCGTACATGATGTGCTTAATAAATAGTCCCATCTATAATTATTATCAGGCTAAATAGTTACATATTTCGTTTACTATAAAGTATATTTTATTAGCGACAAAAATTCATTTATTACATGTTAAATACGATCACGGTAAATTTTTTTCCATGCGTGACCTTGCATTGAAATGATAATTTTATCACACGGAAACGCATAATATCGTGGGTGCGGGGCATGCTAATTTTGGTAAATTGGAGAATTTTTCTCGAATTTACTTTTATATTGATGCTTTAAGGGCTTCTTTTACAATATCAGATATAATCTAGATAATAATAATTTTTCTATCTTCTGATTTCAACGATAAGAGATTTTAATAAATCATTAAAAAATCTCGGATAATTTTTAATTTAAATCCATACTAATATTATAAATGCGAAAGTAACTCTGTCTGTCTGTCTGTTACTCAATCACGCCTTAACTACTGAACCAATTTGCATGAAATTTGGTATAGAGATATTTTGATACCCGAGAAAGGACATAGGCTACTTTTTACCCCGGGAAATAGGATAGGTGTTATCCCGGAAATCCCACGGGAACAGGAACTATGCGGGTTTTTCATTGACAGCGCGGGCGAAGCCGCGGGCGGAAACCTAGTTGATAATAATTTAAATAATTGTTGAGATGAAATAACGAGTTAAGTGTTATTTATAAGCAAAGTGAAGTAATGAGCATAATTCTAATTTTAAAGAACAAAGAATCGAGTTACATGATTGTCGACTACGGAACAATGCGATACGCACTTACATAACTAGCGAATTTATAGGAAACAAACATAGCTGTGTCACGCAGGATTTCTCAGAAAATGTCGGTACTCCGTTGATTCATCCTGCGTATCGTATTCGCCTGTCAGCATTTTATTTATTTAGACCAGGGCCTTTAGCCAAACGTCAAAACGCTAAGGAATAGAATCCGCTAGCGATACTAATTGTCATAAGCGTACGATATTTCGCTAAGGATTTGTTCACCCTACCAACGACGAAGACGACCACAAACAAAATTTTCATCCAGTCGCAATTTAACAAAATTGTGAAAAACACACTTAAAAATAAAATATTAAAATTTCCTGTCGTTCTGGTGATTGGAATTTTTTTTTGAGATCAACGAATGAAAAAATAGATTTTTCGTAGAAACGGTGGCTCCTAGATAAAAATGTATTTAAAATTTTTTATAGATAATTTTATGATCTACAATTTTGGTAAAAGGTATATGATTAACTTACCGTCTCGGCGAAAATCGCAAAAAACCTATTTTTATGTACGCGCATTTATTTTTCTTTCCGAGACCAGTATGACGGGAAATTTTAATATTTTATTTTGAACCAATTTTGTCTGGAGGACAATTTTGGTCGTAGTCGTCGTCGTCGTTGGTAGTGTGACCGAACCATTACTAAAATATCATGACCGTATGTCAAAAATTAGCGATAGCAGTTTCTATTCCTTAGCGTTTATTCTATTATCTGCCGTTAGTCTCACCCCCCAGCTCTTGTCCACAGTCCAACAATGACGCATTGTTATCAAGAATGGGACTAGTGTTTACTGTGTAACCATAACGGACAACGGTATAGACTATAGGTGAATGGCAATCGCTATTGCTAAATACACATACACAGAATGAGTACAGTTACGATTATAATGCAACGTTGTGAACGATGCAATTGCAAATGTAATCAAATGATAAGAAATGTTATAACAGATGATACTGGTGGCGGTGGACACTAAATTTCACCTTTCATATTGTTTATTCAATTAGTTATTCCAAAATTCATTATTTCAAACAAAAAAAAATATTCATCAATGAACACTTATTTCACTTAATATGGAAAAGGAGGATTTATTTGAGATTTAATATTGTAATATTAAATCTCAAATATTTTATATTATAATTTTAATGACGCATTGTATGTAATGTACAAAAAAATGTTGAAGTCGTAGTAACAATGCTACTAATATAAATCCAAAATATATATAAACTAGGTTTCCGCCCGCGGCTTCGTCCGCGCAGTCAAAGAAAAACCCGCATAGTTCCCGTGGGATTTCCGGGATTGCGTCATTTTCCCGGGATAAAAAGTAGCCTATGTCCTTTCTCGGGTATCAAAATATCTCCATACCAAATTTCATGAAAATTGGTTCACTAGTTTAGGCGTGATTCAGTAACAGACAGACAGACAGAGTTACTTTCGCATTTATAATATTAAAGTACCTATGGATATGTATTATAAAGAGGAGTTAATGAAGACTGCATTTTCCAGCAAGGTTAAAAAAACTTAAAACCTTAGGTGTTCTTTAGGTTAGGTTCAAAGTTTGTATGAAGATTTGATAGATTCAGCACTTTGGTGATAAAAAATCTATTTTTCAGTCACTCAAGATGCGGATGAAGAGACGAAACAGAAATGTCCTTCTGACGGCAGCCCGAACTTGCTACTCGACTGTCCACACGCCACTCTATATTTACACTTTCAACATGAAAAGGAACTCAAGGTAATAAAAAATGTTTTTTTTTGTTTGTCAACAAAAGGTGTTCTTGATTTCTTGTGTTGTTTTCTATTCAATTGTTTTGATATATTTTAATCAATTTAAATTTGTTATTTTTTTTTTTTTGAATTTGCAAAGTAACTTTCTGCTTCTGTTTTAGGGTTGGAAGTATATGCTAAAATTAGCAGCACATAACAATGGGGCATATTTGCACCACCAACAGCTAACTAAAGACGATGTGCCCGCCATCGTCGACAAATGTATTAGTTTTATTTATGCGCATGGTATGTATTGAGTTTTTTTTAAATATACATTAATTCCAGTATTGTATCGAGTTCTAATTTACTCGATGAAATTCTGGACAAAGCTATGTAGATTTGTATATCAGTAATTTTTTCAATTTTTGCGAGAATATTTCACGACAATTTAAAATTTATCTTTTAAAATTCCTTTAGCGTTAGAAATAAGGGAAAATAAAAATGAAAGTAACATTGTATCCTCACTAAAATTTAGTTTTTAAAATATAAGTATCAAAGAAGATTTATTGTTTGTATTGTTAGATATTTTTTTTACCATTGACTGCATTCAATTGTAAAATAGATAGGAAAACCTTGGAGAAAATGTAAACTCATTTATCTCTAACAATACTATAGACAGGAAATATTTTATTGTTTGCAAATTTGCTTGTCATTTCAAAATTATTTCACCACTTTAGCCTCACACCTACACTACTTTATTTTTGAATGGCATATGGCTTTCTTTGTCTACTCGGGCGGCGAAAAGAGATTAGTCTATCGAAAATCGTAAAATTATACTTTCTGGTTGTACTTGTATACTACAGAAATCTAGAACAGAATAGAAAGACATTTATTCCCATAAAATGGTACAATACTTAATAATGATATTTCAGGCAGCCTCTCCGAGGGTATATACCGTAGAGCGGGCAGTAGTCTAGTACTGTCTGAACTACTGGGCCGGTTCAGACGAGATGCGTGGTCAGTGGTGCTCAGTCCCGCGCAGCACTCGGAGCACGATGTGGCTGGAGTGCTGAAGAGATTCTTCCGCGACCTTCCTGAGGCCCTGGTACCGCAGGACAAACATCAGGCGCTGACTGCCGCTTTGGGTATGTAAAATAGAGACATTTATATGGATAATTTAAGTAAAATGAAGTAAAATCAATCAAACACCTGAAAAAAATCAATAATATTTAACAAAAAATTAAAAAAAAATTGTCCTTTGAAGTACACGAATTGCTGAAATGACGTCACAGGTGTCAAACGTTTCTTACTAAAATGCTGGTATTATATGAAAGTGTAAATGTCGTTGAATCATGAGACAAATTTTGGGACGAGTACATAATATAAAGTACTAGCGACCCGCCCCGGCTTCGCACGGGTGCAATGCTGATACTAAATACACTACAGAAAAACTGTGAACGTTGTATATAAAAACATAGCGACCCGCTCCGGCTTCGCACGGGTATAAAATATATAGCCGGGCGGCCAGCCGGTACCGCCGCAAACGCTACGTCCCGCAATTTTTAAATCTGTAATATCTTCGAAAATATTCACTTAAATCATACGGTGTAAAGGGCCATATAGATCTATATTAAATGAAAAATGTATTCGAGGTATTTAATTGGTTAAGGATTAATGCTGTATTGGTTAAAATCGCATCGAAAATTAGCCATTATTTGTCGTAAAAAGTAAATGACAAAAAAAAGTTATTTGTGGGTTATCCATAAGAGATAGACATGTGCCATCGCGGACTTTTCTGTAGACCTTTTCAATGTGTATAATACTTAGTACATTATTTTGATAAAACTCGTAGGGTTCAGCCTGCGTTTGCAATGTAAGCGGAAAAAAATGTAATTTTTTACGACATCACATTAGAAACCTCAAAAATAACAGTACTTCTCCACTATTTAATGGATGTTATTATACATATAAACCTTCCTCTTGAATCACTCTATCTATTAAAAAAAACCGCATCAAAATCCGTTGCGTAGTTTCAAAGATTTAAGCGTACAAAGGGACATAGGGACATAGGGACAGGGAAAGCGACTTTGTTTTATACTATGTAGTGATTAATCATATACATAAAATCCATTCATCACCTAAACTCCTGTCGGAAGCCAAGACTCGGTTTGTATAGCAGAGTTAATAAACAAAGAAGGCAACTGCTTCAAAGTATTAAAATTAGTTTTTATTAAAAACCAATTTTAATACTTTGAAGTACTGCCCGCTCTACGGTATAATTAAAAACTTTTTAATTGCCGTTTTTTTGTTATAGTATAACTGGCAATTAAAAACGAATTGAAATACAGTAATCCAAAAGTAATAATGCGCATGCAAATCTTCGCTAATTGTCGTATTTCCGAAGACACTCGAATCATTGAATCGTAAGAGCCCTAAACAACGCACTTGCATTTTACACCTTGTTCAAAAGAAATAGAAGTCAATTCACGGTCATACACAATCAAAAACAAATCGGGCGGTAGGTGACGGTAGCCTGTCAGTCAAAAAACTCAAAAATACGTCAGTCGTCTTTAAATATTGGTGGTGATTGCACGTGTTCTCTCTGTGTGGAATTATATAGAGCTGCTATTACATACCCTTCTTGCCTCTTGGTTTTGTTTTTAAAGGTGAATTGAATTAATCGATGAAATGATTTACACAGGTGATGGCAGTAGGGAAAGTGAAAATGAAGAAGAGCATAATGAAAGTTCCGATGTACGTAAAATGTCAGAAATAAAGATAATCCCTGATTTTGATTGTTTTTATTTTTATTTTTTTGTAATTGTCATAATATTGAAGAATGATCACTGTAAATACTTTTGAACTGAGATTTTATTGATTAGATTTATATGGTTTAAATATATAAACCTGTGTTTGAAAACCATATTTTATACAATATAAATTTTGTGTTATTTAACCTTCTTTTCTTCCATCATTACACCAGTTTCAGTAAGACACTTTAAAAGTACTATAAAATTTTCCAAGTAAATCAATCCAACAAAGATATATTCGCAATCGTGGGGTTATACTCGCTAATTTACTTACAAGGAATTATCGAAACAAAATCGTTACTTACAAATACATATTAATCTCTTTTAGCACAAAACATATAATTTGACTAAATTATGCATGAAGAAAATGCATTTAACCACTCTATATAGATATCATCTTCGGACGCTCCGGGAATATGACAGTTGCCGAACAGTTACGAAGATTTCTATGCGCATTATTACTTTTGGATTACTGTACTTCGAAAGTATATAAATAATACCTAATCTGGGGGATATCTTGAAGGAACAATTTACGAAATAGATGAGCTCATGTAATAATTTTACCTTTTTATTAAACCTAGCGGCTTATTATTGAATACATATAAGTACATAATATAATAGAGTGGTACAAAATCGCATTGTAAAGTATTCAACGATTGCAATTTATTTACTCGTTATTTAAGAATGGTTTCTCTTAATTCGAAAATAGACATCGCCCTCTGATCTCCAGTGCCAATTTTCTTATCTGAGACGCATAGCTCTTGAATGTTTCTATTAATTGATTATACATTTCCTGTCTAATATATAGACATATACGTATTTTTTATTTCAATATTTTCGTCGTATATGTTTCTCCGTGTTAAAAAACGTATCTTATTAAAAAAAATGTTGTGTGGTTTTATGAAACCACGGTAAAAGTGAAACTAAGGGCGCGTTCCCACTATGTCGTAACGACTAATTTATTGTTCGACGACTGTCGTCTCTACCTGTTCCCATTATAACGATTGTTTGTCGTCAACATTTTTTATCGTTTAGCGACTGTCGAATCTAGCTGTTCCCATTGGATCGCGACTACATTTTATCGTTTCCTGGCAGTCGCTTTGTCGTTTACACATCATCAGCAAGCTACAAATCTAGTCGCCTCTGCGTTCGCTTGGTGATTACTAGTGCGTTTACTCTCCTGAGTTCAATGGACGTCATAGAGTTGCCGT